>JASDQU010880871.1:0-17476 GCA_032191745.1 Picea mariana
GGATTTCTTCTTGGCTTTTCCCGATGGTAAACCTCGCACAGCTTCTGTCTGATCTCACGGTCCTGGTTCTTTCGGGAAATTTGGATGGGATCCAACGGTCACCATCTTCCTTCTTCTCTGTAAACTTCTACTGCGCGCATTTTCTTCAATGCGCATGTTTTCTTCAATGTTGTTCCTCCTGTGCTTTTACGTCCAAATCCCCAAATTCTGCATATCCTGCCATTTCTGTTGTTGCCATCAAAGACAACCATCATCAACACACATTCGTTGCTTGTTCAATATTTTCCAACATAGACACCTAAGCTTGGCAATGTCAGAGATTACTAGGATGCTGCTACCATTGAAAAAATTACAGAATTACTGCACGAGTATCAGGACTTGTTTCCGACCAAGTTCAATGATATGAAGGGTATCAAAGAAAATATTGGAGAGATGAGAATACCCTTGAAACTAGATGTGAAGCCAGTCAAGAAAAGACCCTACAGTTTGAGCCTGAAATATAAGGAAAAAGTGAAGATTGAGCTTGACAGAATGTTAGAAGAAGGGATTATTGAACCTTTCGAAGAGTTGGAGTGGATCATCCCTATGGTAGTGTAAGAAAAGAAGACAGACAATATCAATATTTGTGTAGATCTCAAGAATATGAATGATTCTTTTTTTGCATGATGCTTTCTCTAAACCATTCACAGGCGAAGTGTTGGATAATGTGGGAGGCCAGAAGGTATATTATTTTACAGATGATTTTTCAGGATACCATCAGATTCGGATTGCCAAGGAGGACCACCACAAGACCACATTTGCCACAGAATGGGGATCCTATGAATACACAGTGATGCCATTTGGACTAAAGAATGCCCTGACCATCTTCTCCAGGGTGGTGGTCGAAGCTTTCAAAGAATTTTTGCATAAGTTTTTAGAAGCCTATTTTGATGACTGGACTATTTTTAGTTTGCTGAAAAATCATATTGAATGTCTAAGACTAATGTTGAGCAAATGCAAGTAGTGTTAAATTGATTTAAATTTGAAGAAGTGCATCTTCTTCTCACCATTTGGAGTATTATTAGCACATATTGTATGCAAGCAAGGATTGTTGGTTGATCCATCAAAAATTGCAATTATAGTCGACTTACCACCTCCTACTTCAGTCACATATTGTGTAGATCTCAGGAAGATGAATGATTCTTTTTTTCATGATGCTTTCCCTAAACCATTCACAGGCGAAGTGTTGGATAATGTGGGAGGCCAGAAGGTATATTATTTTACAGATGGGTTTTCAGGATACCATCAGATTCGGATTGCCAAGGAGGACCACCACAAGACCACATTTGCCACAGAATGGGGATCCTATGAATACACAGTGATGCCATTTGGACTAAAGAATGCCCTGACCATCTTCTCCAGGGTGGTGGTCGAAGCTTTCAAAGAATTTTTGCATAAGTTTTTAGAAGCCTATTTTGATGACTGGACTGTTTTTAGTTTGCTGAAAAATCATATTGAATGTCTAAGACTAATGTTGAACAAATGCAAGCAGTGTTAAATTGCTTTAAATTTGAAGAAGTGCATCTTCTTCTCACCATTTGGAGTATTATTAGCACATATTGTATGCAAGCAAGGATTGTTGGTTGATCCATCAAAAATTGCAATTATAGTCGACTTACCACCTCCTACTTCAGTCAAACAACTGCGCACTGTGCTAGGACATACTGGCTATTAAAGGAAATTTATCAAAGGATATGCTCAGATTACTGCACCAATGGAGAAGTTATTAAATAAATACCGTTAGTTTGGTTGGACAGACGAATGCCATTAGATCTTTGACATACTGAAACAAAAGATGGTGACTGTGCCCATTCTGGTCTTTCCAGACTGGAGCAGAGAATTTCATGTGCATGTCGATGCGTATTCTATTGCATTAGGAGCATTATTGGCACAACCTGGAGTAGGGGAGATTAACCATCCATTATCATTTTCTAGCAGAAAGATATCTACAACTGAAATTAATTACACTACTACAGAGAGAGAAGGATTAGCCATGGTGTACGCACTGCAAAAATTTCGCCATTACTTACTATGAGGACACTTTAAAATGTTTACTCATCACTCTACGCTGAAGTACCTAGTCAACAAGCTAGTATTGGGGGGGCGAATATGCAGATGAATTCTCCTATTTCAAGAATATGATTTTGAGATCATAGTTAAGCCAGGAAGAATGAGCAAGGGATCCAACCACTTGTCAAGTTTGGAACATGGTGAAGAACCCACAAGTCTGGAGGATACACTACCGTATGCACAACTACTCACCATTAGGAATATGGATGACCACTTCATAGACATAGTCCAATTCCTGTCAACAGGAATGGATCAAAGTGAGTATACAATTTCCCACAAGAAACATCTAGTGGTGCGCGCTGCAGACTTTTCATTGATAGCTAGTCAGCTATTTAAGATGGGACCTGATGAGATAGTAAGAAGATTTGTTATGGAGGCAAAGCGCCCGCTGATCCTCTCATAAGCTTAGGAAGGCATCACAGGAGGACATTACGTAGGGAAAGCAACTGCGCAAAAGGTTCTGCGAGCTAGCCTTTGGTGGCCTACTTTACATGGAGATGCTAAAGAGTATACCAGATCCTGTGATGGATGCCAGAGAGTTGGAAAACTATCCCAAAGAGATGAAATGCCACTAGCATCGCAGATGACCCTACAATCATTTGAAAAGTGGGCCATTGACTTCGTGGGACCTATAAAACCACCAGGAAAGTGCACAGGAGTAAGGTACATTATCACTACGACAGAATACATGACTAGTTGGGCCGAAGCAAGAGCAGTCAAGGACTGTAGTGCAATTACAGCTACGCATTTTATATGTGATAACATAATAACCAGGTTTGGATTCCCTAAGACCCTTATAAGCGATCAAGGCACTCATTTCATCAACAAGATAGTTGAAGCCCTGACTGAAGAATTTGCATTTCACCATTAGAAGAGTACACCTTACCATCCACAAGCAAACGGAATGGTTGAAGCATTCAACAAAACCTTGGAGACAACATTGACAAAGAATTGCAGTGTGAACAGGGATGACTGGGATTTAAGAGTACCAGCAATACTCTGGGCTTATAGAACCACTTGTAATAAATTAACAATGCAGACCCCTTTCAATTTGGTTTATGGTCTCGAAGCTATTGTCCCAATGGAGTACTTGGTACCAAGCTTACGAATTTCTACATTTATAGACATGGATGATAATGGCACTATTTGTGAGAGGCTTGCTCAGATGGTTGAACTAGAAGGAGACACATTTATTACAGGATTCCATCAACAGGTACAAAAGGAAAGAGAGAAGGCCTATCATGACAGACACATCAAGAATAAGGAATTTAAGCAAGGTGATTTAGTACTGGTGTATGACAGTAAATTTATAAGACATCCAGGGAAGTTTAGAATGCATTGGCTTGGACCAGATGAGATCGTCTATGTTACAGAAGGAGGATCTTCACAGTTGAAGACACTGAAGGGAGAATGGAAAGAAGGATTAGTGAATGGGAGTCGGCTGAAGTTGTATTATGACAACCAGCTGCCTTACAACTCTTAGTAAAAGCAAGGAGAAAAGGGTCTAGGTACTAGGTGTAGTTGAAACTGGGTACCAGACACAGAAAAGATAGTCTGCACAAGGATGGGAAGGAGGCATAAAGCGGGAAGCAAAGGCTGCATTGTGCAATACAAAGTTGAAGTGAAAGGGAAGGATTAGATATGAAGTGCCTTAGGACAAGTCACAGGTGAGTGTTGGGGGCCTATTGGCCCTTGGTTATGAAAGGAAGTGAAGATCAAGGAAGAAAAGGTCAAACACAAACTGCACGGGAGACACAGTGACTGTCACTAGGTCAAAGTAAGAAAAAGAGTAGAAAAGCCAGAGTGAAGTACGAAAAATCAAGTCACTGGGTGAGGAGATCGAGGATGACAGATCAACAAGGAAGATGGATTGAGGACAATGCAACAAGCAAATAAAGCCACCATTGGATGCTCAGGAGCTCCATGTGAGAAGGGAGGAAAGACAGGTTGGCAAAGCCCTAAAAAGGTGGGTCAAGTTGACCTACAGTTTTAGACACCTAGGTTTCAACTTAAGGTTGTCGGTGAGGGACTAAAATGTATAAATAGAGGTCAAGAGGACCTAGGTCGGGTCGGTACTAGTGTTGGGTATTGATATTGATTGTTGTTGGTTGAGAGATTATTGTAGTGTGAGAGAGAGGAGTGCTGAGAGTGAGAGTCTTATGGTATTGTAAGATCTTCAGCTGGGTGTGCAAAGATCAAGTCTTGCAACTGGGTGTGCAGGAAGGTGGGAGATAGAGAGAAGAAGAGAGAAGATCTGCTGACTAAGAGCACAGATCAGAACTGTAATCTTTATCTAAATATATCATAAGCACAGTTCTTTGGACGTATTCCTAGAGAGAGCATGAACCACATATATTTTGTGTCGTATGTGTGATTGATGCCTGGATCTCTGTCATTGTTATATTGTTATTTGCATTATTGTGTTAGATCAGATTGATAGCCGTGCAGAGTATATCTAGCTGATAAGAGATATATGAATGCTGCAATATTGTTGTATTAGTTCCACTTGATATTCCCCTGGTTATAGGCATCTCTGTCCTGCAACCCCCCTCTTATATTCTTTGAGTGAGACTACATCTTCTTCGCAGGTGTTGTCGAAAGGGCCAATAGCTAGGGCTGGTTGGTGCACTCTTGTAGTGAACCTTGGGTTTGCCCCTGTGCCAACAACAATTGTTTGTTATAGTGAGCAACATCCTTGATGCATATGTATATGAAGCCATGTGCTTCACCATTTTTGTCTTAGGACGCACACTTTTTGTAACTTTTGACGTTATAATATAAAACTTCTACCATCTTACTTTTCTTTATATGTGCGTTTTTGGATTTATAAATGGCACAAATGTCTATCTAAAACATATTTAGCTAATGCATCTCTTAATGTGTTTAGATATCTAGGAATGTGTTGATATTTAATGTAATCAAAATTTCTTTCCAAGAGGCGAATTCTCAAGTATACTTGTAATAGTGTAGGAATTTAGATGGAATAAACGTTTCTTAATTGCAACAACACTAGTTGCGAATCAAGATGTACAATTAGATGATGTATGCCAAATGAAATGGCGTCAAATAATAACTCAATAAATGCACTATATTCCGCAATATTATTAGTTGCATGACTAAGGAAAATACCGTGTAGATTGATCATCTCATCCGTAGGTGCATAGATTTTCCATGCAACAGATGCTAGATTTTGAGTACTACGATTAGAACCATCAACAAACCCGATATAGGGTAGAAGGAGCGCTGAGATATGGAAACCAAGAACAAGGCAAGGTAAGGAGTTTAAAGGAAGAAAAAGAAATGAAAAAGAGCACACTAGAGTATGATACACTAAAATACAAAGCACTTATGTAAAACACTTTAAGCATAGTACTTATTTAGGTAAAGCCCATTTTTGGGTTCACCCAAAGGGTTTCCATCGTAATCTACCAGCTCATAATCCCCTTTCTCCAACACTCATTTAATGATATAAGGGCCACGCCACATGGGCTCAAATTTACTGCCCCCCATCAAATCATGATCTTGTTCATAAAGGAGAACTAAATCACCCCAGAAAAAACATGCAGTTTGACATGTTTGTCGTATTGATATTTGACATGTTTCTTCTGAGTTTCTATGAATAAAAAAGCATTACGATGAGTCTCGTCTAATTTCATTAAATACAAGAGACGTTCTTCTTTGATTGTGGTGTTGGGGAGAAGTTCAATAGCTAGTTTCAGAGATGGGATTTCACATTCAATCGAAAAATGGCTTCGATACCATATACTAAATGGAAAGGCATGAACCCTGTGGTAGATTTAATGGACGTCCCATAGGCCCATAATGACAAAAGAATCATTTTGTGCTAGCTTGAATTTTGAATCCCTACCACCCGATGAAGCATAGTGGTTAAAAATTTGTTGATTGCTTCAACTTGCCCATTGGCCTGTGGATAGTAAGGGGTTGAGTTTTCATGCCATGGACCTAACTTATCGCTAAACTCAGGCATCATGAAATTGTGAAAATGGCTACCATGATCGGTGAAGATGGCTTGAGGGACACCAAACCTAGTGACAATATGATTGAATATGAACAATGTTGTATCTTTCCCTTTATTATCAAATGTAGGCATCGCCTCAGCCCATTTAGTGAAATAATCCACAACTACAATGATGTATCCATGCCCCCCAATCGAGTGAGGGTTACATGTCATGAAGTCAATGCTCTAGTTAGTGAATGGACCGATGGAAACTACAGGATAAAGAGGAGCATGATGTGATCGTATCTTATTGTTATATGTTTGACAAGCATGACATATTTGAACCGCTATAATGAAATCCTTAAACAACGAAGGCCAGAAGTAACCAACTCATAAGATCTTTTGGGAAGTGGCATACCTAGACATATGACTACCACAGGCTCTAGAATGACATTCATTTAAAAATTTATCGGCTTCATCATAGGTTAGACATTGTCGAAATACAAAATCAATACCACAATGGTAAAGGGTATCACCAAGGATAATATATTTATGGGATTGATACCTAATATGATGACAATCTGCATGACAAAGAACAAGCCATAAAGTTTGGGTTTAGAGATAAATGATAATGTCTCCATACCAGATATCGTTTGAACTAATAAGAAAGAGAGACTCATTAGGAAAAGAATATTTTTCCACAGTTTCTATCTCAGTGGAGGGAAGGTCACATATCAACTCAAAAAAGACCAAAGATTTCTTTGACTTGGATCTCTCAAACTCCAAATAAAACTCCTCGAGAATCACTATCCATTTGGAGCATTTCCCCCCTAGAAATTGTCATGTGAGGATACGTTTCATAGGGTTGCAATCATAAATAATCATGGTTTTGTGCAATAAGATATAATGACGAAAACGTTGAACAACTTGGATAGCTGCGAAGGCCAATTTCTCTACATACATTTATTTTATTTCAGTGGTCATAAGACTCCGAATCAAATAGTAAATAACATTTTCATCGTGTGAATCATCCTCTTGGACTAGAACCATGGCTATGGTACAATTCGAGGAAGCCAAGCATAAGAAATAATCTCGACTATAATCAGGGGGAAATAAGAGTGGTGTATGTGTTAATGCAAGTTTCAAAGCTTCAAAAGATTTGATGGAAGTATCATCCCATACAAATTCATGACCCTTCATGAGAAGTTGAGTGAAACCTTTCGTTAGTTCAACATAATTGGGAATGAATCGGCGTAAAAAATTTGCCTTCCCTTGCAAACTTTGGAGTTGATGTAAGGTAGAAGGAGGAGGAAAATTGATAATATATTCAACCTTCAAAGGATCCACCCTAATCCCATGCGTAGAAACAATGAAGCCGAGAATTCATCCAGAATCCAAACAAAAAATGCATTTATGTGGAGTCAATCATATGTGGTAATATCGACATCATAGGAAAATGGCTCGTAAGTGTGTTGGGTGATCTTGATGACACATGGAATGCGCCAATAATTCATCTAGGTAAGGTTGTACAATATGCTTAATATCATGAAAAGATTAAGACATAGCATGTTGAAAATTCGCCCCAACATTCTTGAGACCGAAAGGGAGTTTATGGTATGTGAAGGTACCCCAAGGGAAAATAAAAGTAGTCTTATGTTGATCCACATGTAAAATATTGATTTGATTATAGCCAGAGAAATCATCCATCAAAGAGAAGATTTCACTCGCGACACAATTGTTAATGATTTGGTCGACAAAATGGGTTGGATAATTATATTTGGGACAAGCCTTGTTAATATCCCTATAATCAACACAAACACAGATCATTCCTTTTTCCTTCGTAACCAAAAAAATATTGGACACCCAATCAGTCAACGCTATAGGGTAGAAAAAACCAGCTTTAACAAGTTTTTCGGCTTCGAGTTTGATTGCAACAACTTTTCGTGGATGAACTAGGTGAAGTCTTTGTCAAACGGTTTTAGTGTCAGGGTATGTCTTAATTTCATGTACAAAAATATCTAGATCAATTCTAGGCATTTCTTCGTAACTCCATGCAAAAGCATCACAAAATTCTTGGAAAAGGGCCTTGTAAGTTTGGATCTCATCAGGAGAACATGAGGCACCTATATGAACATTTTCCACAATTTTAGGATTAATCAAAATATCTAGAAGGATGGTAGGTGAAATATTTCCCAAGTTCCCTTCATACAAAACATCACGTGTTGCTTTAAAAACTGGGGGAATAGTAATGACTGTAGATGGATTCAAAATCTGTTGGTAACTCTCGATAGTCTCAGATTACAGGAAGAGGATAGAATGATGATGCCCATCATCCCATGGGGTGTCTTCCATGGAAATAACTATCATGATCATTTCATCGGTGTGAAATACCATGTGAAGTAGATCAGGAGACATATCAAAGAGAGAATGAGGAGAAGGAGTTGTCGATTGAATATCTTGATTGTCCAATTTCACTGGATGTAAAGGCATTCGGTCGCCATAGCGTAGACATGATTCTAAGCTAGGTACTATCCAAGGGTCATAAGACTCAGGGGTTTTGTCAAAATTGGTCGAAATCATGTTAATAGAAGCGACAAAAGGAGTAGGAACATCGGGTGGTGGAATGGGGAAAGTACCCATTAACGAGGAATCTTTTAAAATACCCATTCTGACATTCTCATAACTAGGAGGTGTTTTCTCTATGAAAGGAAAAATTACTAGTGCGTGATTCAGAACTAAAATAGGTGAGATGATCTACTGTAAAACATTTACCTTGGTGAGGGAAATGTATCACACAAAAAATAGTGGAAACAACTACCCACATAGCATCGATCAAACTACGTCCAAGTAAAAGGTTGTAATCAAGAGGTCATCAAACACCTCAACCTCAACAGTAACTGCTTTTCCTTCTAATGCAATAGATAACATAGGAAGAACACCATAAGGTGTAAACCTTGTACCCTTAAAGGATTTTAACATGTTGTGTGACTCGGTAAGGGTAGGAGAGCCAATGGATTTCCAACAAGTGACGGACATGATGCAAGTCGAAACTCCTTCATCAACAACTATTGGACAATTTTTTTTGTTTTCCCGAATGACTTGTATTTGAAAAGATAATTGATGAGGGAGCCTTGGAATATGATCTTCCAAGTCAAATATTATCAATTTGGTATCAGTAGGATCTATTCCACCAATATCCTTTAACAATTCCTTCCATTGCATAGGAAACATTTGAAGGACTTTGAGAGTTGACATCGCAGAAGGTGCATGTGCATGATCTTCTACAATACTGTAGTTTTGAGTGGCATGCACATGTAGGTTAAATGATGGATTACGAATGATTCCCTTAGGAGGAGGACAAATAGGTCGGTAAATATGAAGAGGACCATTGGGAGGTAAAGCCGATGGAGAAGGTTGAGCCAATGGAGAAGGTGAGTCATCAACTTTCTCTTTAGAAGGAGAATAATCTTTGGTTCGAGTAGTGACTACAACTTCAATTTTGTTGGAGTCACCGGTACACATAAGTACATAAGATGTGGTAGAGGGAGAGGGTTGATCATGAATAACCAATTGGGCCTTCTGTTGAGAAGGAAAAGGTTGTGACAAAACGACAGGTGTAGGAGGAATCTCGGTTCCTTGCAGGAACTTAGTAACCTCTGCACGTCTTAGACAATCTTTCGTATAATGGTCCTCACCATAGATAAGACAAGGATAACGAGGTTTTCTCTTTTATTTATCATCAATTAGTTGAGTCTTCGGTTTATCTGGTTGTGGATTATTATTTTTATCCTCTTTAATCTTACCCTTCCCTATTTTTTTTATTCTGAGATTTACCGGTAAGCGTAGACTGAATCGTATTGACCTCAGAGGTTTTACCAAGAGAGGGAGTTGGAGGAGTAGCATTTTGTACATTAGCAGTTGTAGATTTGCGATTGGAATGATTGGCTTGTTTGGACTGATTCTCATCATGAAAAGGTCTAATCATACCATAAAAAAATGAGAATCTATTAGAGGCGTTGGAGTTGGATTTGTAGACGGGCAAGGAGCATCAGGGATCAAGTCATATAACGTGACCATTTGTGAATAAATGATATCCAAGTATTGATCACGAATAATCTCATGCTCTTCAGTGATGACACCACCTTGGAAAGGAGAATTGGATTGAAAATCTTGACCCCAGGTAGGATTTATAGATCCTGGATAAGGTTGCCCAAGATTAGAGGGTACAAAAGAATTTAATTAAGGATTTTTCCCCTCAAGTAGTTGTTGATTTCCTTGGAAAGGAAAATTCCAATATTGAGTATGTAATCCAGGTATACACTGCCCATAAACTGGGTTATGACCCCCAACTTGGGGTTTCCCTCCAACTTGAGGTTGACCTCCAACATGAAGTTGAAAACTAGAAGTGACAGAATAACTTGTGCCTCCAAGCTGATTGGAGCTACTTGGGCCAGAACAATTAGATCATGCACATGGTCGAGGAATGCTAGGCCCTCCAGATAGAAGCTAGGTAGGTTTGGGAACAAAACTGGTAGCAGCATTATACCCAGGTGGAACAAAAATATTAAGTCCTCTAGATGGACCCTAGGTAGGATTAGCAATATAACTATTAAGAGATTTATACCCAAGTGGAAGTGGCATTCCAATAGGAGCTTGATTTTTTATCGTACTTTCGATAGAATCATGTGTAACTTGTGGGACTGAGGTAGAGCTAGTGAGATGGAGAGGAAGGATTGTATGTGTGGCAACCAACAATGGGTCTAAAACCATAACAACATTGCTTGTTGTGCCAGTAAAATGATCTAAAGGTACTGTATAAGTAGTACAAGTAAAATACTTGTATGTGATGACATGGGTTGGTTTGGAATCATTCCTAGTTTATCAAAAATATCGTGTCCCAAGGAGGTCCTCCAAAAAGAATGAATGAGGACTAGACTAGGATTAAAAATTCCAGAAGTATGAACCAGAGTTCTAAATGATTCACTTTGAAATGATGGATCATCCACACAGGACCCCACAAAAGGTCTAGTAGGTATTCTAGTATAGTCTTCAACAACAACGTCTCCCGAAGAGTTTATTCAGAGAAAATTGGGTCTTGTAAGACATTCAATAATAGATTTACCAGGAGTGATAATTCTACCAATGGAGTAGAACTCCCAATCTCGGAGGACACGTCGTTGTTGATTTCTCTTTCAGGAAGACCCTTTGGTGAATTAGGAAGCAAGGGGGCATATTTTTCCAGTTCTTCCAGAGGAAAACCCTACATCCTATGTGAATGACGAGGGCCGATGTTGGTCGCACCCAAAAAAGAATAAAAATGATATATGGCCAACTAGAGAAACAAGCAACACGTCAATAATAAAATATAGATTTCAAGAACACAAACAAACCTTCTTATTTCTAAATCACTAGTTGGTGATGAAATCCAATGTCGCGAGATCAAGACAAGAAGGGGATGGGATAAAGCGGGTGGAAAATTTACATTGACGACCTTCTTAATGGACTTACACCTTGGTGCAAGCTCCCACACACAATCGTGGGTATACCCTCCAAGGAGCCCGAGTGAGTTTGTCCAATGTCGATTCTAGGTACTGTGAGGACTTGCCCCTTCATAGTGACCTCGTGTTAACACCCCTATAGAGATAGCCTACTAAGGTTACCAATTAAGAGAATGATTCTTGGAGAATCAGTCGAAAGTCTAATACATGTGCCAGGGCAGGGTATTTGAGCTCGAAATCGACTCGATAAGGTCTGCACATGATTTTCTTCTCAAGCGACCCCTAATAATACATGCAATATCTACACTAATACCAACAAAGCATGGTGAGTAACTCTATCAACCCTAATGCGACCTTGTGATTGACCCTTGTGTTAGAAGGGCTTCCCAAGATATAATGTAGCAAGTGGATTTAAATCTCCCTATCACAAGATAATATTGTGTGTTTTTATGATTTGGAGAGTATTCCTCACAACCTATTCCAAATCTCTATCCCTAGCATATGTTGGTGTATAAGAGTTCTAGAAAATAAAAGTTACTAGATAGATTTTAAAATTACACTAAATTTTAATGGTTGTTTCTTAACTCAAAAAGGATGCAGAGATAAACCCGATGAAGTGTTTTGACCTTGACTCAACAATATGAAAAGAGAGATGAGATGCATTATTTTTTTCCGATAAACTCTAATTACAAAAGGGATAAGGTTTTCTTTTTCCAAATTACAACAAGTTGCAAAACACAATTTCTAAATGAGATTGATTCCAAACAATCAAAGCTATCAGATTTTCCAATTTTCTCTTTTTAAACAAATATTTGAATGCAAAAATTTATTGTAACCACTACCAATATAAAAACAAAATTGAATTCTTTTCTTTTCAAATAAAAATAGAGATCTTATTCAAAAAGAAAAAGTTGTCTAAGAATATGAATGCACTCACGATGCAATTTCCCAATCTTAACTCATAATGAAACCAAAAATGTAAAAGTAAGAAAACTTATTTTTCTAATGCAATCAAAAATCATTTTCAAATCAATACCAATCCAAAAATAAAAAAAGAGATCAATAACAACTTATCTAGAAAGCACCCAAGGATGAAACCTCGAGATTATACCCTTGCAACAAGAAGTGAAAGATAAAACTTATGAAGCTTATGAAAAATATTCTCAACACTTGAGAAACAATCAAATTCAGGATAAAAGAGGAAAACCAAGATGTGAATAATCACTCAACAAGACCAAAAAATAATCCCAAGAAATGATAAAAAATCTGGGCAAAGATAAAAAATTGACTGTCACTCCAAAAAATTTCTACAGGAATCATCGCAGGCTACAAAAGAGCACAGTGCAAGGATCAAGGATCATCACAAGCCTTGGGAAATAGACAGTGCGACATCGTCACCTTGGTTTTCACAAGTAGGTTATGGTGATGACTGAAAATAAGGGAAAAATGAATGGAGGACATGATTTCCAAATGAACTTTCAAGACCAGAGAGTCAACATGGATCACCCAATGACTCAGAGAATGAAAAATCAACCAAAAGTAGGCAAGCTAAAAGGAAAAAAGGAAGCAAAATACAAAAGAGGATGTTCCCCAGTATGTTTTCCAATTTTGTTATTAAACAAATTGGTAGGTGTAGACACAAACTGATCTCCCTAACTTCAACAGGAAATTAAAACAAAACAGAGAAAAATACAAGTCGCTCCTTAGATTTCATTGTGATATAAACTGGTTCGATGAGGGATAAATGACATACTGTTTAAACGTCATTTGATCCTCTCTAGTGTCATCATTGCTCCATCTTAATATTTGTGGGATGTTGAAGCTGTTAAGAAGCACAAACCAACAAAGAGAGAGAACAACTATATATATATATTCCAATGAAGCTTATGCATAAGATCAAGGAGTTATACAATAAAAATGGAGATAATTTTATAGGGAAGAAATGTATCACTGCATTATATTGATGAAAGTGGAGAATATAACCTAGGCATTTATGTTGCAAGGTCCCTTCCAATGGCCCTTTGCTTCAACAAACACACCTTTGCTCCAATTCTTTTGATGAAGAGTATTCACAACCTGGCATGGAAATCTAAAGCAAAGCTATCAAAAGTACAATTTTCAGTAGAATTCTTCATGCATAAGCTAGCCTAGCCTTTCCCATGAGAGATCCCTCTTTTTATAGGGTGAAATAAGGATGGATGAGGAGATTAGGATGATCCCACTAAATTAGAGAAGTGGTTAATATCCAAACTGATCGGAGGCCACCTCATATTCTAGAATATTCCATTCTAGAACTTTCAAAAATTTCACCTTTTTCCCTTGTTTGAACATCGTCGCACCCTAAGCACAAGCAGCCTACTACAACATTGCAGTCCATTTTGGTGCAACATGCGACGATCAAGAATTGTCGCACCCCAAGAAATTAGTAGGGTGCGATGATCTCCTTTGATAGGTTTTTTAAGAAAAGAAAGATGATTCAATTTCTCAGTGAGAAAATATGATTTCTTCAGTAGCTTCAGGGAATAGAGGAGTAAGTCATACATATATCATTAGTTGATCATAGAGTGACCAAAATAATGTGTAACAATAGAAATCAATCTAAAATATCACTCTACAAGAGTTGACATCAATGATAACCAACTATCCAAACCAACTTTCCATCAATCTAAGCCAACTGTCTAACACACGTTGTTCGTGAAGTGCACATATATTAGACAAAGAAATGTTATCTTTGGTTTTCTTCAAATATTCAATAACATTATAATCCAAAGAGTGATTTTTAAGTTTACTTGTTGTTTTTATTGATTGTGAGGATATAAGTTTGTTGTTGGATGATGGAGTGTTGGGTTTATTACTAGCTATTTCTAGGATTGAAGTTCTTGGTTTCTGAGTAGGAGTGGGAGGATTTATCTCTCTAAGAGCACGAGCGATTTTTGAGGGGAGATGAGTACTAGAAACAACAACCTTTCTATGTAAGTTGTAATCTCTGGGAGAAAATTTTATGACTTGTGTGTCCCCCATGAAAACCTTTTCAATTTGTTCCTCATCCAAATCAATACACCAATCCCATAGAAACATGGAAGATTCCTAAGTGGTTTCTTTAGTGGCTTCTTCGCTTTTTGCTTCTTTGGTCTAGGTATCATCTTTCTCTCTCTGATCTATCAATTGGTTAATGACTAAGGTCACAAAGTTTACCTACTGAGGACATGTTTTGTCCAAATGGTTTTGCTAGTGATATGAACATAAATTTCCCATGCCAAAGTAGTCCATATTTAGAGTGAGGCTTGGGACTTATAGGGGATTTGATGGGTCGTTGTTCCTCTTAAAGAATGTATTAAAAGGTGTAGGCTTTGACGACCCTTCCCCAACGTTCTTCTTAAGGCCTAATACTTCATTTGAAAATTTATTTACTAGATTAACCACAATGTTTAGGTACTTGGGTCATTTCTCAGGAGTTTTAGTCAAAAGTAAAGGTTTATTCCCATGTTATTTGATTTCATCAGATGCAGGGTGATTGTCTACCTAAATAAGTTCTTTCTCAACAATTTTTTCTTCCTCAAATTATTTTGGCTAAGGAAACCTTTCCATCTCGTTTAATGAACATGCCTATAGCGGGAAGTAATGCTAAAGTGTAATATTGAACAGACAAGGGATCCAAAGGATAAATTCCAACAGCGAATTTGTTGAGGATTGTATTGAAGCATTGGTTGAGGTCCTTTACTTTTTCTTTATTTCCATATTTAAGGAAACTGGTTCTTTGAATAGTGTCATGGGAGTTTTCTCTTCTCCAAAATTTCCAATGAAGAATTTTTTGAAGTCATTCCATCTGGTTATAGATCCATTCAATAGGTTAAAATACCACGTGGAAGCCTTATTCTCAAATGTTTAGGGAAATATTCTACAAACCATGTCTTCATAATAGACGTCAAGAAGATAGGTGGCTAAAAGGAAATTCTTAACATGATATTCTAGTGAGCTAGATTTTTTCTTGTCGAATTTTGCGAGAAGTCTCTCCGAACATTTGGGAAACTCATGAAAAGGTTCAACTAAGTTCAAAGAACCTTGGGACATACATGGTGGGAGAAAATATCTTCTATTACAATTCCTACCCATGTTATCGTAAAAATCAGACCCTGATTGTTCACCATCAAAGTTGTGTTCCAAATCGGGGGGAGTAGGACCAGGAGGTGTCGTAGGAATTTGGTTTAAGGGTATGGGTATGGCCGACATAATATTTTCTATTAAATCTTCTACAGAGTCAACGCAAATGTTGTTATAATTCTCAGGTTGTGGGTAGGTATCCTCCTGGGAAGTGCTGAAGCTATGGGTAATTGGCTAAGTATCTTGGCATATGATCGTGTAATATGATGAGTTTCAACAAAATCCTTGTTAGGGACAGGATACCAAGATTTTGGATGATTTCGAAGGATGCCAGTAACACTTTCAAATGAGATATTTGAATATTCAAAGGTAATATCCTATTCGAAAGGGTATGAGGGAAACATTGTTGGAAATGAATATTTTAAGAGGATTGGATGAGCATTTTTCGTGGGTTTATGATATCCATGAAAAATAATTCCCTCCTTCTAGTGACAATAATATTTATTGGTAGGAATTTCCCTTCAACAACAAGGGGTAATCCCTAGTACACAATCCCAATTAGTTTATGCACCATTTGGTTTAGGAGACCCATCCAAACTCTGGCCTAACTTCCATTACTGGCTATAAGGGGTGGTTGGATGGTTTGTGAATGAAAATTCAATCTAACTAAGTGTAGAAATAAATCTATTCTAACCTATCCTAGTTAGGAGAATCTACGGTAACCAAACCAACAACTGTAAATGAAACTAATCCCTGCAAACAACTTCCTCTAGATAGATGTTAAGAATAAGAAAGGATAGACAACAAATTCATGTAGGCACATAACTATATTAGTCTAAGTCATGAAATCACATACATAAGAAAATCATAATCTTAAGAAAATACATAACAAAGAATAAGAAAAGTTATAATAATAATTCTAGTTTCATAAGAGTAGTCTATAAGCAAGGAGACATCTTACAACACTTGTAAAAATTGCATAGTTAGCATGGATGTTCTTGGTTTTCGCACGACTGTGATGGTCCATAATGTTGGTTGTTAGCTACTAGAAGACATGTAGATATGCATACATATGTGTAATAGCCTCCTCAAACTCTATTCCGACCTTTTTAGTGCATTCTTTGAATTCTCTTAGACTTCCATCACCTTTATTTTCACTCCTTATCCATTCTTCTAGTTCTTTGATCATGGCACCATTTTCTATGTTTTGGCGAAAAAAATTCTTGAGGTTCCACTCCATTGTTGTGGTGAAGGCAGTGCTAGTGGATGCTATGGAATGTGGGTATTAAATGATGTCCTCTGCCATTGTATTTTTTGTGAGGAATGACAACATATTGCCTCATGTGACTAGAACCTTCATAACCTATTGTTGTATAATTCTACTATTGTCTTTGTCAAATTTGAAATTCTTCAAGTTCACCACTTTGCTAGGATTGTACGACATGGGAATCCCCAACTCCATTCCGTTGAATTGAAGGTGATCACTGGGAACTTATTTCGATGTTTTTGAGAGGTCAGTGTCCATAGGTGAGGCATAATTATTTAGATCCTCTTCATCATTTTTTCGTTGAACTTCTTTGAATTCCTTATGATCCAAGTGGATATTGATGGTCACCCACCTTTTCCAACTTGCTCAAAATAGTTTTCTGGCAATTTTGGCAATTTACCATTTTTAGCAGTTTTTAACTTCGAGGGCCATTTTGAGGGCCTAAATGAAGGTTTTTTGGGATCGAGCTTCTCAATGATAGCCGAAGGCTCTGATTGAGCCCCCAAAATAAATCTCCTCGAAGATACCTTTCTAATAGTCTAT
>JASDQU010880873.1:4324-18556 GCA_032191745.1 Picea mariana
AAATTGCCTTGTAAATGTGTATTGTAATTTCATTGTAAATCTGGACCGTTCATTATAAGGTTGCAGATCTAACGGTAGAGATTATGTTAGGGTTTTTTTCCCTAAAAGGCAACCCTCTTTTATGAGGGAAATGTATTGCGGCTATGTTTGACGGTGAATATTGTATTCTGAGGTAGGAGACTGTGAGAGAAAGAAGAGGAAGTTACAGTGGGTTTGTTGTAGGTTGTATCCCTTCATATGTTGGATAATAATAATAAAGGAAGGACCTGGAAATTTCTCTAGTGGACGTAGCCCACATTGGGTGAACCACGTAAATCCGTGTCTCTATTGTATTGTGTATCTTCTGTGTTTTGTTTCCACATTTGTTTTATTTTATTTCTCCATGGTCCTGTTTTTCTAATAGTATGAGGAGCACAAAAGTGATATGAGGTGCACTAAAGGTGCCGAGGTGTCTTTTTGGTGTGCAAGAGAAGTCTAAAAGATTTTATTGAGGTCTTCCTTGTTCTCAAGGTGCAATATGAAGAAATGAAGGTCTGTGATGCTACCATGTGTATTTTTTTGAGGCTGTGATGTTTCCATCAATGGATATTTTCGTTAGTGGATGTTGTCCTCAGTGGATGTTGCTGTTAGTGATCACATTCTTGGAATGATGCTATGAGGCTTGCTAGGGTTTGAAGGATTTTTTGTGGAATGAAACATGCAGATGAAGTCATAAATACTATGTGTATTAAGATATTTGATTGGTGCCTACACATATCTTATTGAGTTAGTGCTTAGTTGAGGAGATTGGTGTCTCCAATAGGTTGGTGCCTACATCTTGTTGAGTTGGTGTTCAGTTGAGGAGATTGGTGTCTCCAGTAAATTGGTGCCTACATCTTGTTGAGTTGGTGCTCAGTTAAGGAGATTGGTGTCTTCAGTAGGTTGGTTCCTACAATCCTTGTAAAAATAGGTTGGTGCCTACATACATTTATAAATATTAGTTTATAGTTTCTCCCGATTTAGTTTCCATGTTAAACTCTGTGCATTATGATTTGAGTTTATATGTGATTATTGTTTCTCGATTAATGAGTGATTAATGAATGGTTAAATAAAGTAAAAAGTATCATATACTAATTCACCCCCTTCCCAGTATAAGCATAAGTTCAATAATTGGTATCAGAGAAGGTTCCTTCAGAAACAATTTAACCAATGGAAGGCATATATTGAGAACATATGGATTGTTAGGAAGGTCTCCCTACAAATAAAGCTCCTTTGTTTGATGGAACAAACTATGCAACATGGAGTATAAGAATGAGGATATATTTGCAAGCCCTTGGGTTTGGTATTTGGAAATCAGTCACTTCAGGATATACAAATGAAGCTGGGAAGGAGTCAAGTGAAAATAATGAAAAATAAATAGATGCCATCTCGAGTTGCCTATCGGATTCTGAGACTATCAAGGTAATGAAGTGTACATAAGCTAAATAGATTTGGGAAAAACTACAAAAAAATTATGAAGAGAGATCCAATGATTGTTCTAGCTATGAATCAGGGACAAAGGAACCATAATTTGTGATAAATCTAAAAGGAGGACTTGACAAATACAAAGGTAAGCTACCCTTCAAATTCTTTAAGTGTGGTAGAAAATGACATTTTGGTACTAAGTGTCTATGTGCAGAAAGGGAAGATAGTGATGATGAAGAATAATATCTCTCCAAAACCATGGAAACAAATCCCGTTGATGAATAAAATGAAGATAATAAAAAATAAAAACTAGATTAAGAAGAAGAAGATATTGAAACAAAATTCATCAGTACCTTAAAAAAATAGACAAGCTTAAGAAAAAGAAGTAGAAATATGAAGAGGAGGATCATGATCTTGAAGAAACAAAGAAGTATATCCTGAAGACTCAACTAGAAGAAGAAAAAATGATAGAAAAAGTGGTGAGAAGTCAACTGAAAGAAAATGAAGAAAATTGCAAGAAGCTAGAGGCTGAAATTGTTTCCTTAAGAAAGGAACTAGAGAAAACAATGGATTAGTTAAATAGAATATTGAAGTTTGGAAAGAGTAATAAAATATTAGATAATATTCTCAGTTTCCAAAGGTCACCATTCATCAAGATAGGTCTTGGCTACGAAAAAAAACAAAAGACCCTCGAGGGAGATGCAAGCACTAAGGTCACCAAGCCATCAAAAAAGGAAAACGAAGAAAGTCTTAAAATATATGACAATATTCTCAAAGGTTGGACCATCAACAATGAAAGAAGAAATATGAAAGGTAACGATGACCAACATAAATATGAGTCTTCTCACAAGAATAACAAGAATGAGTTTAGAAGAGTTGTTCCACCAAGAAGTTCTTTCACAAACCGATAACAAAATCTCTTTCTTGGCTATTGTTTTTCTTGCAATAATTTTGGTCATAAGGCAATGGATTGTAGAGCTTATTCAAGAAGTGATCATGTGAGAGATAGAAATAGAGGTTCTTATAAGACCTCAAAGGATGATTATTTGAGCAACACAATTAGAAGTTCTCACAGGTTTGCTAACATAAAATACAATTCATTTGCTCGCTTACTTGATTAGAATACTGAATGTTATAAGTGAAATAACTATGGGCACATAGCACAATAATGTAGAAACAATATAGTAATACCTCCTAAACAAAACAAGGAATAAGACGTTCTTACCAATCATATAGAAGAATACTCAAAGGTTTGGAAAAGGAAGCAAAAGCAAGAAACATAGAAAGATGAAATTGTTTGTTATGAGAAAGGATGTGATAAGATAGATGAACATGGCATGGAGATTCATTGTTTTGATTCTTAGTAGAGACAAGTACACCTCATTTCTAGAAAAGGTAAGGCTGGGACATTTCCTTGTGAAAATGGAAATTCAAGTTTACAGTAATATTTTAAACAAGAAAATTCATCTGAATGGTCCTTTTCAGAAAGGAATGAGGAGGCAGAAACATATTCAAATAAATTCAATACTAAAGCTTCACCCAATTTAGAAGATCAATGTCATGACTTTGGAGTGGAATCTTTGATCAATAAAAACAATCAAATAGAAGGACTAATTTTGGATACTTGTACAACTTGGATAATGATCAATTATAGATATAATTTTAAATTACACATTAGAGTGCTTTAAGGGAAGCACAAGCTCAAGGGGAGCATCCCTTTTCCATTGATTTCAAAGGGGGAGAAGTTGCAAACACAAGGAGAGTTGAAGACAGAGGGAGTATTACATAATTGACTAATGGTTTCCATTAATGACAAAGGGGGATATTGTTGGAAATATTGTTGTCATTGATTTCAAAGACAAGGGGAGCCTACAGATGCCCAAGATAAATATTACAAGCCTACAAGATGTCCAAGATAAATATTGCAAGATGGAGATTGTTGAAAGTATTAATTTTGGATTTTGGATTATCAATTTGGATACCCTATCTTTGAAGGAATTTTTACCCTACATAACTAGTTCAAATGGGAGCACAATTTTTATAGTTGGAAAGTTTATTCTGAGATCTTTCCAATTGTATATGACATTCTTTCTAAATCTCTAGGAATGAGGAGATATTAATTTTCATGTCTGATAACCTAACCAAAAAATTGAGGTCGGCTCAACTAGTCTTTATAGGTCGACCTTGAAAGTGGGGACATGATTACTATAAATACATGATATATTTTTGCATTTGTAGTGCAAAAAAAAAGAGATCAAGTCTGAGGTTGATCCAGGTGGATATTGGTTGCCACCCACCTATTCCAATTGGCTCCTCATGTCCGTTTTTGTTCAACACGTCTTTTTGTACTACTTTAAAATTGTGATTTCTACACTTTTGGGGCTGTCTGAAGCCTCACACATTTTCCAGGTGGATATGGGTGGCCTCTCGCCTAATCCAACTGGATTATTTTGTATGTTTTCATCTCAACACATCTTGTTGTACTTTCAGGGTTGTTTTGGGGCCCTAAACATTGTTTTTTGGCTCGCCACAGTCAGATTGTAGATAGAGTCAAAGTCTGATGACATAATGTGTATTTATTTGAAATACCTTTCCAATGGGCTATCACATGCCTAAAACGAAGGTCGTATGCAAAATTTATGACCCTAGGAAGTTGAGGTAGCAAATTACAACAACTTACCCATAGGGCCCACATGAATTTTTGCGTTTCACCTTCTAGGGTTAGGTTTTTGGATGTCTAGGGTTTTGGAATTCATGAGTAATATGAAAAGGGCCTATGGATCATCATTGTAATCCATTCTGCTTAGACGGATGCATGTAGTAGCCACATCTCTTCTCAGAGATAGCTACCACCAATCTAGCAAGTTTTAGTTCTGCAGTTTTACAGTTTCAACCTATTTCATTATTTAATAGAAGATATTGTTCATTGGATATTTGTGTTATTCTGCCTATCTCTGTGTTTATTGTATTCAATCTGTTAATCAATTTGTTCCACTCCTAAATCCAGATCAGTGGTATCAGAGTGGTCTGCTCTTCATTTATTTTTCTTCATGCATGTCCCCGACAAGGTCTGGGTATAAGAAGTTGGGACTCAAACCAATCGAGAGATTACTAGATCGGTTGCACCGAGCCCAACAAAAACCCATGGGAGATGAAAAGAAAGATGATGGAGCAGGAGATCCTATTAAAATGTTGCTCAAGGAATCCCTCACACAATAAAAGAATGAAATGATGGACAACTTCGCGCAAATCCTTCGACGACTGCCCACGGGAGAAGAATCTTCATCAAGCTGCCATGCAACCCCCTTCAAGGTACATGTAAATTTTGATATTCTGTTATTTGAAGGACTGATAGATGCAGATGCTATAGATAAATGGTTAAATCTACTCTAGGGATATTTTTCGGTCCACAATTTTTCTGATAGGGAAAAGATCACTTTTTCACTCCTCAAGTCCATTCCCCATGTTAAAGACTGGTGGGATACTTAATTTGAACAAAGGGCCGTGGAGGAATTTGCAATTTTTGTGGTGGACCCTACATGGGATTCCTTCTAGGATGCCATTAAGGAACAATACTACCCTGTTGGAAGCTACAAGGACCAGTACACCAGATGGACCACCCTACATCAAGAAAGGGACCAGACAATACCAGACTTCACCAATATTTCCCATACCCTATGCACCAAATTGGGTATCAAATATTCTGAGTGTCATCTGGTGCTCAAATACCACGACTGTTTGAATAGATACATCCAAATAGAAATGGAGTTCCTGGACATCGCCTCATTGGGTACGACTTATAGATACACTGTCAAGATCGAGCAAAAATTTAAGCAAAAACAATGAGAGTTTGGATATGCAAACCCTTCATAGTCGAAGTAGGGCAAAGGCAACCCCAACCCACACAAAAAGGGACCAAGTCATGATGGCTTCCCTCAGGACAAATTGTCCAAGCTGTAGCACAAGAAGGGAAACGAGAAGATGAAGAAGGACACGGGAAAGTGGTGTGAGTACCATCAAATTCCTTGGCACAACACCGACGAATGCTGCTCCAAGAAGTCCCTTGTGGCCGAGATGAAGGATTCCGAGTCAGAGGCCGATTCTGATTCCGAGTCAAATCCTGATAGAGGGAAGCAGATTATCGATGCTGAACCCAGTGCCACGGTCGCTACCACCAAAGTATGGCCAAGTGAACCAGAAGAACCAGAGGAAGGGGAATGCCTCTTTCACTCACAGATGTGGGTCAAGGGGGCTCCGATTCATTTCATTGTTGACAGCGGTAGTCAAAAGAACCTGATTTCAACAGAGGTCATCAAGCGGCTAGAGCTTCCAAGGACACCACACCCACAACCCTACACCATCGACTGGCTTCGTCAAGGAAGAAATCTCTGTGTCAGCCATAATGCCATCTACCCTATGACATCAAGCCTTTCAAAGATGAGTTACTATGTGATATTTCTCCCCTTGAAGTTTGTGATGTTCTTTTAGGACAACCATATTTGTGGAAGCATCATGCTGTGTATGCGTCTAGACCCCACAGTGTTATTATTACCTTGGGTAGACAATTGTACAGGATCCTAGAGGTGACATCGCCTACTGCTATTTATTTAATCTCTGCTAAGCAATGCAGTAAAGTCATTTCACAGACTGAGAAGTTTGTCTTCTTTGTGATCCATGCTCACAGTAAGCAGAAGGTCATCGCCACATTCATGGCCTCTACACAACGCCTCTCTTTGCAACAACAACACGTGGATGAGATCGTGGAAGAATACAAAGACATCTTTTCCTTACCTACAGGGGTACCAACACACTGTCAAGTCAAGCATCCAATTGATTTGACCCCCGATGCACTTCTACGTAATGGGCTAGTCTATCGATGCTTGCTGATGGAGAATAACGAAATTAGGCGTCAGATCCAAGAGATTCTTCAGAAGGGGAACTTTATACCCAAATCCTCCCCTTGCGGAAGCCCGATTGTACTGGTGTAGAAGAACGATGGGACTTGGCGACTCTGCATTGATTACAAAGACTTAAACAAAATCACAGTCAGGAACTGCTACCCCATTCCAAGGATTGATGACCTTCTTGACCAACTCAAGGGGGAAAAGTTCTTCAACAAGACTAACCTAAAGTCTGGCTACCACCAGGTTCCCATTGAGCCAATTGATGTTTGGAAGACAACCTTCAAGTCTAAAGAAGGTCTCTACGAATGGCTAGTCATGCCCTTTGGCTTAACAAATGCACCAACCACCTTCACGAGGTTGATCGATGATGTATTGAGACCTTTCACCAACTCCTTTGTGGTAATATATTTGGATGACTTCCTCATCTTTAACAGAATGTGGGAAGAGCACATGCGTCATATTCAATAGGTTTTGAGCACTCTACGGTAGCACAAGCTTTATGCCAACTTGGAAAAATGCTCTTTTGGCATGAACAAGGTCCAATACCTGGGATACATTGTTTATGAGCATGGAGTACATGTTGATCCAACTAATATCCAAATCATTCATGATTGGCCGACCCCAACCTCACTGACTGAGCTTCAAAGCTTCTTGGGGCTAGCCAATTTCTATTGATGGTTTGTGTTGGGATTCTCCCATATTGCATGGACCCTCAGCCAAGTGACTAAGGGTGGTGGTAGGGCCAAGTTCATGTGGGGGAAAGAGAAACAATGGGAATTTGATGATATGAAACATTGCTTGTGCTCATCTCCCGTACTCTCCTTTCTCGATCTGCAACAACCATTCAATATTAAGACTGATGCATCTTACTATGCTGTGGGTGCAATTATCACTCAGCACGGGCATCCTGTGGCATACCATAGTGAGACACTCTGATACTGTCCGAAAATACCCCACCTATGACAAGGGAATGTATTCCATTGTACAATCCTGTCATCAATGGAAACATTACATTCCGGGGAAAGAGACAATCATACACACTGATAACAAGCCTTTGCAGTTCATACAGACACATGGGAAATTGCAAAACAACCGCCATCAGAAGTGGTCCACCTACCTGTAGCAGTTCCATCTCAACATCAAGTATAAGACATATATCTCCAATCATGTCGTTGACTGTCTTAGTCGGACTTCTGTGGCTGCACTCACCACTGTGCTCCAATTCTGTGGACATGAAGCATCAGAGTGGTACCAACTTTATCAACAATATCCAGACTTTGCCACCACATATCAACTCTTGGGTATAGGCTCCAAGGTCACTGATTTTCACATTAAGGATACTCTTATGCCACCTGGGCCATCTCTGTGTTCCTACAAGCGAGTGTGAAAAACTTATTTGGGAAGTCCAATATAGTCGGGTGGCAGGACATTTTGGCGTAGAGAAAACTGTGGCCGTTCTTCAAAACATTTTCATTGTCCAAAACTTCGACAGGACATCAGCAAGTATATCCGATCTTGCACTACCTGTGCCATTGCCAAGCCAACCATCAAGAAGCAAGGCTTATACACCCCTCTGCCTATTCCCGAGAAGCCATGGGAATCCATCTTAATGGATTACATGTTTGGTTTGTCATCCACCAAGAACGAAAATGACTGCGTGTTTGTGGTCATTGATTGATTTTCAAAGATGGCCATCCTCACAACCTATAAGAAGATTTTCACAGTGGACGAGACTACTAAGATCTTATTCGAATGAGTTTGGGTCCACTTTGGGATACCGCAGACCATGATCTCTGATCGAGACAACAAGTTCCTCAACACCTTTTGGTCGAGTCTCTGGTCTCTGCTGGACACCAAGCTCATGAAATCCACTGCTTTCCACCCCCAAACCAATGGCCAAATCGAGGTCGTCAATCAGATGATTGTGCACATCCTACACATTTACAATTCTAAGAATCTCTGTACATGGGACGAGAGTCTCTCATATGTCCAACACAACTACAACAATGCTCTCCATAGTTCCACCATCCACAAGCCATTTCAGGTGGGTCTGGGATTCTAACCCTTGGGACCCATTGATGTTTCACTTCCTTTTTCCACTGCACATACATATTCTTCCCTTGATTAGTTTGCGATTAACAAATCCACCAGATTCATTGAGCAGATTCAACACATCCGCCAACATGTCCAGGATATTTAAAAAAAATACAATGTGAAGTACAAGCAACACCACAATCAACACATGGTACCACACCAATTTCAGGTTGGCGACAAAGTCTGGTTACATTTGTAGAAGGAGTGTCTCACCGGGCCCCATCAGAAGCTTCATCCACTCTGTTATGGGCCTTACATTATCACAAAGGCTATGGGTAGCAATGCTTTTGAGCTCAACACTCCACCCTTCCTTGGTATGCATCCAGTATTCAATGTGGACCTCCTTAGGCCATATTTTCCACCATTATTGGACACCTTTGAGATCTTCGAACAACTGAAACCAACATAGCTCAACCTTGACTGCATGAGACAAACATCCACCGATCAGATCATGGATACACAGGTCAAGGGCACTCGCCAGCAACAAATCCAGCTTTATCGGGTTGTCAAGACAGGGAAAATTCTACACCAAGGCAAGTGGCTTACCCGGGGCCAAATCCAATAGAAGTTTCCTCACCTGATGGGGGAAGTCAATGCAATGGAGACCATTGCTTCCTAAGGGGGGAGGATTAATCCAGGTGGATATTGGTAGCCACCCACCTATTCCAACTGGCTCCTCATGTTCGTTTTTGTTCAACACGTCTTTCTGTACCGATTTATAATTGTGAGTTCTACACTTCTGGGGCTATCTGAAGCATCACAAATTCTCTAGGTGGATACTAGTGGCCTCTCACCTAATCCAATTGGCTTATTTTGTATGTTTTCATTTCAACACATCTTGCTGTACTTTCAGGGCTGTTTTGGGGCCCTAAACATTGTTTTTTTTTGCTCTTCACAGTCAAACTATAAACATAGTTAGAGTTTGACGGAGGAATGTGTAGTTCTATGAAAGACCTTTCCAATGGGCTATCACGCGCCTAAAACAGAGTTCATATGAAAAATTTATGACCCTAGGAAGTTGAGGTACCAAATTACACCAACTTACCCATAGGGCCCACATGACTTTTGACGTTTCACCTTCTAGGGTTAGGTTTTTGGATGTCTAAGGTTTTGGCATTCATGAATAATATGAAAAGGGCCTATGGAGCCTCATTGTAATCTACTCAGACGGATGCGCGTATCATCCACATCTCTTCTCAGAGATAGATACCACCATTCGATCAAGTTTTAGTTCTGTAGTTTTACAATTTGAACCTATTTCATTATTTAATAGAAGATATTGTTCACTGGATATTTGTGTTATTCTACCTATCTCTTTATTGTATTCAGTCTATTAATCAGTTTGTTTCGCTCCTAAATCCGAATTAGAGGTGCATAAAAGTGATATGAAGTGCAAGAGAAGTCTAAGGTATTTGCTTGAGGTATTTCTTGTTCTCAAGGTGCGCTATGAAGGACCGGAGGTGTGTGATGATTCAATGTGTACTATTTTGAGGTTGTGATGTTTCCGTCAGTGGATATTGCTGTCAATGGATGTTATTGTTAGTGGATGTTTTCGTCAGTGATTACGTTATGGGAATGATGCTATGATGCTTTCTAGGGTTTGAATGATTCTCTGTGGAATGACGCATGTAGGTGAAGTGAAAAGTACTCTATGTATGAAGATATTGGATTGGTGTCTACACATGACTTATTGAGTTGATGTTTAGTTGATGATATTGATGTCTTCAATAGGTTGGTGCCTATGTCTTTTTGATTTGGTGCTCAGTTGTGGAGGTTAGTGTCTCCAGTAGGTTGGTGCCTACATCTTGCTGAGTTGGTCCTCAATTAAGGAGATTGATGTCTCCAGTAGGTTGGTGTCTTTTTGGTGTGCAAAAAAAGTCTAAGGGATTTGATTGAGGTCTTTCTTGTTCTCAAGGTGCACTATGAAGGAATGTAGGTCTATGATGCTTCAGTGTGTACTATTTTTAGGTTGTGATGTTTCTGTCAGTGGATGTTTTTGTTAGTGGATGTTTCTGTCAATGGATGTTTTCGTCAGTGATTACATTATGAGAATGATGCTATGATGATTTCTAGGGTTTGAAGGATTGTCTATGGAATGAAGCATACATGTGAAGTGAAAAGTACTATGTGTATGAAGATATTGGATTGGTGTCTACACATGTTTTATTGAGTTGATGCTCAATATATGATATTGATGTCTCCAATAGGTTGGTGCCTACATCTTGTTGAGTTGGAGATCAGTTGAGGAGATTGATGTCTCTAGTAGGTTGGTGCCTACATATTGCTGAGTTGGTGCTCAATTAAGGAGATTGTTGTCTCCAGTAGGTTGGTGCCTACAATCTTTGTAATAATAGGTTGGTGCATATAAACATTTATAAACATAATTTTATGCTTTTCTCCCGGTTGGGTTTTCATGTTAAACTCTATGAATTATGATTTGAGTTTACACGTGATTATTATTTCTCAGCTAATGAATGGTTAATAAAGTAAAAAGTATCGTATACTGATTCACCCCTCCCTCTCAGTGTAAGCATAAGTTCAACAATTCGTATCAGAGTAGGTTCCTTCAAAAACAATTTAACTACTGAAAGGAATATCTTGAGGACATATTGATTGTAAGGAAGGTCTTCCTACAAATAGTGCTCATTTGTTCGATGGAACAAACTATGCAACATGGAGTATAAGAATGGGGATATATTTTCAGGCCCTTGGGTTTTGTATTTGGGAATCAATCACAACAGGATATCCATATGAAGTTAGGAAGGAGTCAAATGAAAACAATGAAAAAAAATAGATGTCATCTTGAGTGGCCTATCAGATTCTGATACTATCAATGTAATGAAGTGCACATAAACTAAACATATTTGGGACAAGCTACAAAAAAATTATGAAGAGATATATGATGATTGTTCCAACTCTGAATCAGGGACATAAGAAACATAATTTGTGAGAAATTTAAAAGAAGGACCCAACAAATACAAAGGTAAGCTAACATTCAAATGCTTTAAGTGTGGTATAAAAGGACATTTTCCTACTAAGTGTCCATATGCAGAAAGGGAAGATAGTGATGATGAAGAATAATATCTCTCCAAAACAATGGAAAAAAGGACCATTGATGAAGAAAATGAAGAAAATTAGAAAGAAAAACTAGATTAAGAAGAAGGAGATATTGAAGCAAAACTCGTCACTGCCTTAGAAAAAATAGGCAAGCTTAAGAAAAAGAAGCAGAAATAGCAATTGTAGAAATATGAAGAGGAAGATCATGATCTTGAGGAAACATAGAAGACAATTATCATCATGAAGACTCAACTAGAAGAAGAAAAAAATATAGAAAAAGTAGTGAGAAGCTAGCTGAAAGAAAAGGAAGAAAATTGCAAGAAGCTCGAGGCCAAAATCATTTCTTTAAGAAAGGAATTAGATAAAACAATTGATCTGTTGAATAGAAGCTTGAAGTTTGGAAAGAGTACTGAAATATTAGATAATATTCTCAGTTTCCAAAGGTCACCATTCATCAAGACATGTCTTGGCTACGATGAAAAACAAATGACCCTCGAAAGATATGCAAGCACTAAGGTCACAAAGCCATAAGAAAAGGAAAATGAAGAAAATCCTAAAAGCTATGCCGATATTCTCAAAGGCTCCATCAACAACGAAAACAAAAGAAAGAAAGGTAATGATGACCAACATAAACCCATGCTTTCTCACAAGAATAACAAGAATGAGTTCAGAAGAGTTGTTCCAGCAAGAAGGCCTTTCACAAACTGATACCAAAATCTTAGCTATTGTTTTTCTTGCAATAATTTTAGTCACAAGGAAATAGATTGTAGAGTTTATTCAAGAGGTGATCATGTGAGAGATAGAAATAGAGGCTCTTATAAGACCTCAAAGGATGATTATGTGAGCAACGAAACTAGAACTTCTCATTGGTTCACTAACAAAAACTACAATTCATTTGCTCGCCTACTTGATTACAATACTGAATGTTATAAGTGAAATAACTATGAGCACATAACACATTAATTTAGAAGTAGTATAGTCGAACCTCCTAAACAAAACAAGGAAGAATACGTTCTTACCAAGCATATAGAAGAATAATCAAAGGTTTGGAAAAGGAAGAAAAAACAAGAAACATGGAAAGATGAAATTGTTTGTTATGAGAAAAGATGTGATAATATAGATGAACATTGCAGGTAAATTCACTATTTTCATTCTCACTCAAGACATGTACACCCCATTTCTAGAAAAGGTAAGGATGGGACATTTTCTTTTGAAAATGGAAATTCTAGTTTACAATACTCTTTTGAGAAAGAGAATTCATCTGATTGGTCCTTGTCAGAAAGGAATGAGGAGGTAGAAACAAATTCAAATAAATTAAATACTAAAGCTTCACTCCATTCAAAATATCAATGCCATGACTTTGGAGTGGAAGGTTTGATCAATAAAAATAATAAAATACAAGGATAAATGTTGGATACTTGTAGCATAGACAACTTGGATAATGATCGATTATAGATATTATTTTAAATTTCACATTGGAGTGCTTGAAGGGAAGCACAAGCTCATAGGGAGAATCCCTTTGCTATTGAGGTCAAAGGGACAGAAGTCCCAGACATAGGGAGAAGTCACAGAAAAGAGGAGAGTTGCAGACATGGGGAGTATTACATAATTGACTAAGGGTTGCCATCAATGTCAAAGGGGGAGATTTCTATAAATATTGTTGTCATTGATGTCAAAGACAGGTGGATCCTATAGATGTCCAAGATAAATATTACAATCCTACAATATGTCTAAGATAAATATTGCAAGATGAAGATTGTTTAAAGTATTATTTTTGGATTTTGGATTATCAATTAGGTTACTCTATATTTGAAGGAATTTTACCCCACTTACCTAGCTCAAATGGGAGCACAAGTTATATGGTTGGAAAGATTATTTCATACCTTTTCAATGACATATGTTATTCCTTCTAACTCCCTAGGAATGAGGAGATATGAAATTTTTTGTCTGACAACCCGTCCAAAAAATTGAGGTCCGCTCAACCAGTCTTTACATGTCAACCCTTAAAGTGGGGACATAATTACTATAAATATAGGATAGATTTTTTCATTTGTAGTGCAACAAAGCAAGAGATAAAGTATGAGGTGCGCAAAAGTGATCCGAGGTGCATTAAAGGTGCTGGGGTGTCTTTTTGGTATGCACGAGAAGTCTATGGGATTTTCTTGAGGTCTTTCTTGTTCTCAAGGTGCACTATCAAGGACTGAAGGTATGCGATGCTATCATGTGTACTATTTTGAGGTTGTAATGTTTCCATAAGTGTATTTTGATGTTAGTGGATGTTTTTGTTAGTGGATGTTGTCATTAGTGGATGTTTCCATTAGTGATTACATTTTGGGAATGATGCTATGAGGCTTGCTAGGATTTGAAAGATTTCCTATGGAATGAAGCATGCAGGTAAAGTTAGAAGTACTCTATGTATGAATATCTTGGATTGGTGTCTACACATGTCTTATTGAGTTGGTGCTCAATTGAGGAGATTGGTGTCTCCAATAGGTTGGTGCTTAGTTGAGGATATTGGTGTCTCCAATAGTTTGGTGCCTACATCTTGCTGAGTTGGTGCTCAATTAAGAAGATAGGTGTCTCCAGTAGGTTGGTGCCTATATAAATTTATAAAGATAACTTTATGATTTTCTCCCGATTGGGTTTCCATGTTAAACTCTGTGCATTATGATTTGAGTTTATATGTGATTATTGTTTCTCGTCTAATGAATGATTAATGAATGGTTAAATAAAG
>JASDQU010880873.1:18606-30347 GCA_032191745.1 Picea mariana
TTTATCATGGTTAGTAAATTTGCTCTAAGTAATCTGAGTCGGTAAAAATCTGATCTTCATAACGCTTTGATGAATGGTCTCATGTTTCAACATATGGACATTTTTAATTCCTTTTTGGACTAATTCATACAAATCTGAAATAACTTGGAATATGTCTCTATTTTTGCATTTATTTATTTTTATATATTTTTTAAAATTTCTGTGTTTGGTTTGCAGGTTAGGCGTAGCTGGAGTTAGAGCTTGGAGTTTTGGGAACTTGGCCCATAGGCCCAGATTTCAAACTAAGACGCTCTGATACCATGTGTAATAGCCAAATTAATTTAACATCCAGTAATTCTACAACAAGACAGTAACTTCTACTAGATTTATGAAAATTCAATAATTCCTTTCTATTTTAACACATACGCATGTAAATTTAACAACGAATAATAAATTTTTATAACAGATTAAAAACAATGCATAATTTTAAATACCTGGGTCTGATGCTAACCCTCCGTTTTTCCGCTGCCTTGTTGACCGCTGCTAAACTGTGAAAACACTGCCCAAAACCTTGTTCCACCCTGCCAACTAGGACAACTTCCTAGCTCTAGGATATCATATGGATATCCTGGCCCCCGTGCCCAAAGCCTCCAGCAAATCGGTGCCTGTACTGAACCTTCCCGACTACAGAACTCCACTCTCCTCTCTGCCAATCCAAGAGAGCCCCCAAAATCAATAAATCATCTCCCCTCGAAAAAAATCCTCCCCTCCTCCTAACCTCCTCCGCTCATATTGCCCCTTCACCGACTTCCCCCTGCTTCATTACTTTCCTTATCCATTTATTAAATATCTTATCCTTTCGTAATTAATGCCCCTTATCCCCTTATTTATTATTTTATACTTTCTTATTTATTATCTTATCTTATATTTAATGTCCTATCCCTTCCCGAATACGTAAGCTTTAATTTAACAAAATAATTTATTAACCCCCTTTAATCCTTTACTTAATTAATTAATGAGTCAATTAATAATTAATTAATCCTTGACGATCATGAATAACTAATTAATAAGAATTAATTAGTTAATGTTATTTAAGAAATACTTATTGTTTATCTAACTTTTAGGATAGTTAGATTATTAAATTAATTATAATTAATAATCCTATACATCTATTTAAGCAGGGTCGTTACAGCCACCCACCTATTCCAACTGGCTTCTCATGTCCGTTTTTGTTCAACACGTCTTTCTGTACTGATTTATAATTGTGAGTTCTACACTTCTGGGGCTGTCTGAAGCGTCACAAATTCTCTAGGTGGATACGAGTGGCCTCTCGCCTAATCAAACTGGCTTATTTTGTATGTTTTCATTTCAACGCATCTTGCTGTACTTTCAGGGCTGTTTTGGGGCCCTAAACATTGTTTTTTTTTGCTCTCCACAGTCAAACTATAGACATAGTTAGAGTTTGACGAAGGAATGTGTAGTTCTATGAAAGACCTTTCCAATGGGCTATCACACACCTAAAACAGAGGTCGTATGCAAAATTTATGACCCTAGGAAGTTGAGGTACCAAATTACACCAACTTACCCATAGGGCCCACATGACTTTTGGCGTTTCACCTTCTAGGGTTAGGTTTTTGGATGTCTAGGGTTTTGGCATTCATGAGTAATATGAAAAGGGCCTATGGAGCCTCATTGTAATCCATTCTACTTAGACGGATGCACATATCATCCACATCTCTTCTCAGAGATAGTTACCACCATTCGATCAAGTTTTAGTTCTGCAGTTTTACAGTTTCAACCTATTTCATTATTTAATAGAAGATATTGTTCACTGGATATTTGTGTTATTCTACCTATCTCTGTGTTTATTGTATTCAGTCTATTAATCAGTTTGATCCGCTCCTAAATCCGGATCAGAGGTGCATAAAAGTGATATGAAGTGCAAGAGAAGTATAAGGTATTTTCTTGAGGTATTTCTTGTTCTCAAGGTGTGCTATGAAGGACTGGAGGTCTGTGATGATTCAGTGTGTACTATTTTGAGGTTGTGATGTTTCCGTCAGTGGATATTGCTGTCAATGGATGTTATTGTTAGTGGATGTTTCCATTAGTGGATGTTGTTGTCAGTGATTATGTTATGGGAATGATGCTATGATGCTTTCTAGGGTTTGAATGATTGTCTGTGGAATGACGCATGTAGGTGAAGTGAAAAGTACTCTATGTATGAAGATATTGGATTGGTGTCTACACATGTCTTATTGAGTTGATGTTTAGTTGATGATATTGATGTCTCCAGTAGGTTGGTGCCTTTATCTTTTTGATTTGGTGCTCAGTTGTGGAGATTAGTGTCTCCAGTAGGTTGGTGCCTACATCTTGCTGAGTTGGTGCTCAATTAAGGAGATTGATGTCTCCAGTAGGTTGGTGTCTTTTTTGGTGTGCAAGAGAAGTCTAAGGGATTTGATTGAGGTCTTTCTTGTTCTCAAGGTGCACTATGAAGGAATGAAGGTCTATGATTCTTCAGTGTGTACTATTTTTAGGTTGTGATGTTTCTGTCAGTGGATGTTTTCGTTAGTGGATATTTCTATCAATGGATGTTTTCGTCAGTGATTACATTATGAGAATGATGCTATGATGATTTCTAGGGTTTGAAGGATTGTCTGTGGAATGAAGCATACATGTGAAGTGAAAAGTACTATGTGTATGAAGATATTGGATTGGTGTCTACACATGTTTTATTGAGTTGATGCTCAATATACGAGATTGATGTCTCCAATAGGTTGGTGCCTACATCTTGTTGAGTTGGAGATCAGTTGAGGAGATTGGTGTCTCCAGTAGGTTGGTGCCTACATATTGCTGAGTTGGTGCTCAATTAAGGAGATTGGTGTCTCCAGTAGGTTGGTGCCTACAATCTTTGTAATAGTAGGTTGGTGCATACAAACATTTATAAACATAAGTTTATGGTTTTCTCCCGATTGGGTTTTCATGTTAAACTCCGTGAATTATGATTTGAGTTTACACGTGATTATTATTTCTCAGCTAATGAATGGTTAATAAAGTAAAAAGTATCGTATACTGATTCACCCCTCCCTCTCAGTATAAGCATAAGTTCAACAATTGGTATCAGAGCAGGTTCCTTCAAAAACAATTTAACTACTGGAAGGAATATCTTGAGGACATATTGATTGTAAGGAAGGTCTTCCTACAAATAGAGCTCATTTTTTCGATGGAACAAACTATGCAACATGGAGTATAAGAATGGGGATATATTTGCAGGCCCTTGGGTTTGGTATTTGGGAATCAATCACAACAGGATATACATATGAAGTTAGGAAGGAGTCAAATGAAAACAATGAAAAAAAATAGATGTCATCTTGAGTGGCCTATCAGATTCTGATACTATCAATGTAATGAAGTGCACATAAACTAAACATATTTGGGACAAGCTACAAAAAAATTATGAAGAGATATATGATGATTGTTCCAACTCTGAATCAGGGACATAAGAAATATAATTTGTGAGAAATTTAAAAGAAGAACCCAACAAATACAAAGGTAAGCTAACATTCAAATGCTTTAAGTGTGGTATAAAAGGACATTTTCCTACTAAGTGTCCATATGCAGAAAGGGAAGATAGTGATGATGAAGAATAATATCTCTCCAAAACAATGGAAAAAAGGCCCATTGATGAAGAAAATGAAGAAAATTAGAAAGAAAAACCAGATTCAGAAGAAGGAGATATTGAAGCAAAACTAGTCATTGCCTTAGAAAAAATAGGCAAGCTTAAGAAAAAGAAGTAGAAATATGAAGAGGAATATCATGATCTTGAGGAAACATAGAAGACAATTATCATCATGAAGACTCAACCAGAAGAAGAAAAAAAGATAGAAAAAGTGGTGAGAAGCTAGCTGAAAGAAAAGGAAGAAAATTGCAAGAAGCTCGAGGCCAAAATCATTTCTTTAAGAAAGGAATTAGATAAAACAACTGATCTGTTGAATAGAAGCTTGAAGTTTGGAAAGAGTACTGAAATATTAGATAATATTCCCAGTTTCCAAAGGTCACCATTCATCAAGACATGTCTTGGCTACGACGAAAAACAAATGACCCTCGAAGGATATGCAAGCACTAAGGTCACAAAGCCATACGAAAAGGAAAATGAAGAAAATCCTAAAAGATATGCCAATATTCTCAAAGGCTCCATCAACAATGAAAACAAAAGAAGGAAAGGTAATGATGACCAACATAAACCCATGCTTTCTCACAAGAATAACAAGAATGATTTCAGAACAGTTGTTCCAGCAAGAAGGCCTTTCACAAACCGTTACCAAAATCTTAGCTATTGTTTTTCTTGCAATAATTTTAGTCACAAGGAAATAGATTGTAGAGATTATTCAAGAGGTGATCATGTGAGAGATAGAAATAGAGGCTCTTATAAGACCTCAAAAAATGATTATGTGAGCAACAAAACTAGAAGTTCTCATTGGTTCACTAACAAAAACTACAATTCATTTGCTCGCCTACTTGATTACAATACTGAATGTTATAAGTGCAATAACTATGAGCACATAACACATTAATTTAGAAGTAGTATAGTCAAACCTCCTAAACAAAACAAGGAAGAATACGTTCTTACCAAGCATATAGAAGAATAATCAAAGGTTTGGAAAATGAAGAAAAAGCAAGAAACATGGAAAGATGAAATTGTTTGTTATGAGAAAAGATGTGATAATATAGATGAACATTGCAGGTAGATTCATTGTTTTCATTCTTAGTCGAGACATGTACACCCCATTTCTAGAAAAGGTAAGGATGGGACATTTCCTTTTGAAAATGGAAATTCTAGTTTACAATACTCTTTTGAGAAAGAGAATTCATCTGACTGGTCCTTGTCAGAAAGGAATGAGGAGGTAGAAACAAATTCAAATAAATTCAATACTAAACCTTCACTCCATTCAAAAGATCAATGCCATGACTTTGGAGTGGAAGGTTTGGTCAATAAAAATAATAAAATACAAGGATAAATGTTGGATACTTGTAGCATATACAACTTGGATAATGATCGATTATAGATATTATTTTAAATTTCACATTGGAGTGCTTGAAGGGAAGCACAAGCTCATAGGGAGCATCCCTTTTCTATTGAGGTCAAAGGGAGAGAAGTCCCAGACATAGGGAGAATTCATAGAAAAGAGGAGAGTTGCAGACATGGGGAGTATTACATAATTGACTAAGGGTTGCCATCAATGACAAAGGGGGAGATTTCTATAAATATTGTTGTCATTGATGTCAAAGACAGGTGGATCCTATAGATGTCCAAGATAAATATTACAATCCTACAATATGTCTAAGATAAATATTGCAAGATGAAGATTGTTTAAAGTATTATTTTTGGATTTTGGATTATCAATTAGGTTACTCTATATTTGAAGGAATTTTACCCTACTTACCTAGCTCAAATGGGAGCACAAGTTATATGGTTGGAAAGCTTATTTCACACCTTTTCAATGACATATGTTATTCCTTCTAACTCCCTAGGAATGAGGAGATATGAATTTTTTTGTCTGAGAACCCAGCCAAAAAATTGAGGTCCGCTCAACCACTCTTTACATGTTAGCCCTTAAAGTGGGGACATAATTACTATAAATATAGGATATATTTTTTCATTTGTAGTGCAACAAAGCAAGAGATAAAGTATGAGGTATGCAAAAGTGATCTGAGGTGCATTAAAGGTGCTGGGGTGTCTTTTTGGTGTGCACAAGAAGTCTAAGGGATTTTCTTGAGGTCTTTCTTGTTCTCAAGGTGCGCTATCAAGGAATGAAGGTATGCGATGCTATCATGTGCACTGTTTTGAGGTTGTGATGTTTCCATAAGTGTATTTTGACGTTAGTGGATGTTTTTGTTAGTGGATGTTGTCGTTAGTGGATGTTTCCATTAGTGATTACATTTTGGGAATGATGCTACGAGGCTTGCTAGGATTTGAAGGATTTCCTATGGAATGAAGCATGTAGGTAAAGTTAGAAGTACTCTATGTATGAATATCTTGGATTGGTGTCTACACATGTCTTATTAAGTTGGTGCTCAATTGAGGAGATTGGTGTCTCTAGTAGGTTGGTGCTTAGTTGAGGATATTGGTGTCTCCAATAGTTTGGTGCCTACATCTTGCTGAGTTGGTGCTCAGTTAAGAAGATAGGTGTCTCTAGTAGGTTGGTGCCTACATAAATTTATAAAGATAACTTTATGATTTTCTCCCGATTGGGTTTCCATGTTAAACTCTGTGCATTATGATTTGAGTTTATATGTGATTATTGTTTCTCGGCTAATGAATGATTAATGAATGGTTAAATAAAGTAAAAATTATCATATAATGATTCACCCCCCCTCTCATTATAAGCATAAGTTCAACAATTGATATCAGAGCACGTTCCTTAAAAAACAATTTGATTACTGGAAGATAGATCTTGAGCACATATGGATTGTAAGGAAGGTCTCCCTACAAATAGAGCTCCTTTGTTCGATGGAATAAACTATGCAACATGGAGTTAAGAATGAGGATATATTTGCAGGCCCTTGGGTTTGGTATTTGAGAATCAGTCACAACATGCTATACAGATGAAGTTGGGAAGGATTCAAGTGAAAACAATGAAAAAGAAATAGATGCCACCTTGATTGACCTATCAGATTATGATACTATCAAGGTAATGAAGTGGACATCATATATACAAATTTGGGACAAGCTACAAAAAAATTATGAAGAGAGATCTAATGATTTTTCTAGCTGTGAATCAAGTACAAAAGAAACATAATTTGTGAGAAATCTAAAAGGAGGACCCAAAAAATACAAAGGTAAACTAGCCTTTAAATTATTTAAGTGTGGTAGAAAATACAAAGATAAACTAGCCTTTAATTTTTTTTCGTCGTATCAGTATAGGTATTGGATACGAAAAAAAGCAAAAGACCCTTGAGGGAGATGCAAGCACTAAGGTCACAGAGCCACCAGAAAAGGAAAATAAAGAAAATCCTAAAAGCTGTGAAAATATTCTCAAAGGCTCCATCACCAATGAAAACAACAACAGGAAAGGTAATGATGACCAACAAAAATCCGAGTCTTCTCACAAGAATAACAAGAATGAGTTCAAAAGAGTTGTTCCACCAAGAAGGCCTTTCACAAACAGGTACCAAAATATCTTTCTTAGCTATTGTTTTTCTTGCAATAATTTTGGTCATAAAGGAAATAGATTATAGAGCTTATGCAAGAAGTGATCATGTGAGAGATAGAAATATAGGTTCTTATAAGACCTCAAAGGATGATTATGTGAGCAACAAAACCAAAATTTCTCATTGTCAGGAAATGTAAGACACTTCCACACTAATCCTAATAGAAGAGAAGAATAATTTAATCAAGAAGGAAAATGACAAAAGAAATCACACAATATGCTAAGATTTTACCCTGAAAACCTTTAACCGGTAAAACCAACATTCCTTTGAGCGTTCTTCGCTCTTGTTTTCTTATTCAATCAAAATAAAAGGTTACATGTCTAACCTTGGTCCACACCTAAGACACAATCAACATCATACCCTCTTGCATATGCAAGAACAACCCTGCAGCCAATTTGACTTACATATGCATGACTAGCAACCTGCACTTACACATGCATTAATCTGCAAACATGCATTCTATGATTACCTTACAACAACAACCTTTACAGACTTACAAAATACCTTTTTATAGGCTTTACAATAGGAAAACCCCTAAATATTGGCGCCCAAAAATGGTTACATATCCATGCATATCATTGGCTACAAATCCCGGGATTATGTTATAGTCGACTCCAAGTCGGGTTTACCAGTCGAATAACAGTCAACCTTCATTCGGTCTCTAGTCGGTTGTCTCATGACCGCACTTCGACCTCTTATCAGTTCACTTGCCGTCGATATCTTCGACTTCGATTTTACCCGGTCGAATCCCTCGACCTTTGACTTACTGTCGATATACTCGACTTTGACCTGCTGTCGTTCCACCTCGACTTCGACTTGCTGTTGATACTGTCGATCTACCTCGACTTTGACCATTATTCGATTCACCTCGAATAGAATTTCACTGCAAATAATATAACAACCCAACACTCATGGGTTTGCTAACAAAAACTACAATTCATTTGCTCCCCTACTTGATTACAATATTAAATTTTATAAGTGCAATAACTATGGGCACATGGCACGTTACTGTAGAATCAATATAGTCAGACCTCCTAAAGAAAACAAAGAAGAATATGTTCTTACTAAGCATATAGAAGAATACTCAAAGGTTTGGAAAAGGAAGCAAAAGCAAGAAATAAGGAAAGATAAAACTGTTTATTATGAGAAATGATGTGATAAGCTAGATGACGATGGCACGAAGATTCATTGTTTTGATTCTCACTCGAGACATGTACTCCCCATTTTTAGAAAAGGTAAGGCTGAGACACTTCCTAGTGAAAAGAGAAATTCAAGTTTACAGTACTCTTTTGAACAAGAGAATTCATTTGATTGGTACTTATCAGAAAGGAATGGGGAGGAAGAAACATATTCAAATAAATTCAATACTAAAGCTTCACCCCGTTCATAAGATCAATGTCATGAATTTGGAGTAGAAGGTTTGATCAATAAAAAAAATCAAATAGAAGGATCAATGTTGGATAATTGTAGTAAATACAACTTGGATAATGATCTATTAGAGATATACTTTTAAATTTCACATTGGAGTGCTTGAATGGAAGCACAAGATCAGGGGGAGCATCCATTTTCTATTGATGTCAAAGGGGGAGAAGTTGCAGATAGAGAGAGAAGTTGCAGACACAAGGAGAGTTGTGGGCAGGGGGAGTATTACATAATTGACTAAGGTTCGCTACCATTGAAAAATGGGGAGATTGTTGGAAATATTGTTGTCATTGATGTCAAAGACAAGGGGAGCCTAAAGACGTTCAAGATAAATATTACAAGCCTACAATATGTTCAAGATAAATATTGCAAGATGGAGATTGTTGAAAGTATTATTTTTGGATTTTTGATTATCAATTTGGATACCATATCATTGATGGAATTTTTATCCTACATACCTAGGTCAAATGAGATCACAAGTTATATGGTTGGAAATATTATTATGAGACATTTCTAATGGTATATTACATTCCTTCTAACTCCCTAGGAATGTAGAGATATGAAGTCTTCTATGCAACAACCCAACCATAAAATTGAATTCGGTTCAGCTAGTCTTTACAGGTTGGCCCTGAAAGTGGGGGCATAATTACTATATATACATGATATATTTTTACATTTGCAGTGCAACCAAGCAATATATTAAGTCTAAGGTGAAAAAAAGTGATCCGAGGTGCACTCAAGGTGTTGGGGTTTCTTTCTGGTGTGCAAGAGAAGTCTAAGGGATTTTCTTGAGGTCTTTCTTATTCTCAAGGTGCGCTATGAAGCACTAAATGTTTGTGATGCTGCAATGTGCACTGTGTGGAGGTTCTGATGTCGCTGTCAGTAGATGTTTTCGTTTGTAGATGTTACCGTCAGTGGATGCTGTCGTTAGTGGATGTTTCCATTAGTGATTACATTCTAGGAATGATGCTATGAGACTTGCTACGGTTTGAAGGATTGTCCGTGAAATGAAGCATGCAGGTGAAGTTATAAGTACTCTATGTATGAAGATATTGGATTGGTGTCTACACATATTTTATTGAGTTGGTGCTCAGTTGAGGAGATTGGTGTCTCTAGTAGGTTGGTGCCTGCATCTTGTTGAGTTGGTGCTTAGTTGAGGAGATTTGTGTCTCTAGTAGGTTGGTGCCTACACCTTTCTGAGTTGGTTCTCAGTTAATAAGATTGGTGTCTCCAGTAGTTTGGTGCCTACACAAATTTATAAATATAAGTTTACAATTTTCTCCAGATTTGGTTTCCATATTAAACTCTATGCATTATTATTATTATTATTTAATATTTTACAACACCACAGTATTGGATTGGTGTCTACACATATCTTATTGAGTTGGTGCTCAGTTGAGGAGATTGATGTCTCTAGTAGGTTGGTGCCTACATCTTGTTGAGTTGGTGCTCAATTGAGGAGATTGGTGTCTCCAGTAGGTTGGTGCCTACACCTTTCTGAGTTGGTGCTCAGTTAAGGAGATTGGTGTCTCCAGTAGTTTGGTGCCTACAAACATTTATAAATATAATTTTACGGTTTTCTCCCGATTGGGTTTCCATGTTAAACTCTATGCATTATTATTATTATTTAATATTTTATAATACTACTACCTCTAGATGTTAAAAAAAATTATATTCCCCTTTGATATCATAAATACTCTTGAGACATTAAATATTTAATATTTTAAAATACCACTACCTCCACATATTAAAAACAAATTCCATAATAATTACTTCATAGAGAGTAATTTTGGGATATGAAAATTATTTTATATTATTAATATATTTAAGAGAATAAATAATACCTTGATTTAAGAAAAAAAATAATGTATTTTAAAGAAATCAAAATTGAAATATATAGATTTAAAATATAATTTAAATTACTTTTTAATTTGGAGTGAATTAATAAGTAGACAAAGTCAACTTTTTGTATATTTTTTCAATCATAGTCATCTTAAAATGTGCCCAAATCATAGGGGGAAAAGTACTATGACTTTCAACAAAATTCTTGTCCACTTATTAACTTTATCCTTTCATTACTAGCTAATAGCAAAAAACAATATAATATTAAAAATTTATAAAACAAAAATACTAAATACAATTTAATTTCTTATCTCATTATTAAAATACAACAAAAGGAAGATGCAATAAGATTTGATTTTGGGGAAAAGTACTATTACTTCCAACAAAATTCTTGTCCACTTATTAACTTTATCCTTTAATTACTAGCTAAAAGCAAAAAACAATATAATATTACAAATTTATAAAAAAAATACTAAATAAAATTTAATTTCTTATCTCATTATTAAATACAACAAAAGGAAGAGGCAATAACTATTTTATCATTACAATTTAATAAATTGCAATAAGTATATTATCATTGCAATAAGTATATTAAATTAAATTTTAGTAAAGATTAAATTATATTATTAATACTTAATTTAATTTAAATAAACATATGAATAATAATAAAGAAGAATTTTCAAAATAAGTTAAGTTTATAATGTGAACGTAAAGCTAGGTTTATATGGTAATTACAATCAAATTCAAAAAAATAGAATAAATTTGTTTATTGTGAACTATAGAATAACTAACATTTGGTTATAGTTAAAAAACTTTTTAATAAGATAAGTTTTTATTATGATTATAAAAAAATGTTTCATTGTTTTATTATAATAATTTTAGAATAACTAAAATTTGATTATAGTTAAGAAATATTTTAATAAGCAAGTTTTTTTTTTTTAATTATGTTTATATAGTGAGATATTATATATGTGGTAATTTAATAATAATAATAATATATTTACATCATTATTTAAATTGAATTTTTTAAATTATTATTGATTAAATTTTAATATATTATTTAAATTTAAATTTAATATTAGATATTAAAAAATAGTTGTGCAACATAATAAAGTTAAGATAATATAAATTTCAAAAAGAAAAATACTATATTTATTGTATGTAAGTTATCTTTTATCCACTACCAATTTTCATTTCTTGTATGTGCACAATAAATGATAATTATCATTTATTGTATGAATTTAAAATTCTCATTATGATTTTTAAGTCTCATATCTTAACTCTATATT
>JASDQU010880873.1:50609-64953 GCA_032191745.1 Picea mariana
TGAGAGGGAAAGTCAAGTTTCAAGCAATACAGGACCACATAGAGCACCAACAAGAGGTTCTCCAACTATTGAAGGACAAATTAGCTATAGCACAAAATAGGATGAAACAACAAGTATATTAACATCGCAATGAAAGGGAATTTGAAGGGGGGGATTAGGTATTTCTGAGGCTACAACCATAGAAATATATTTCCCTTGAGAAACAAAATAAGGAAAATAAATTAGAACCCAAGTACTATGGTCCCTATAAGGTTCTGCAGAGGATTGGAAGTATGGATTACAAATTGGATTTGCCTCCATATTCACATGTACATCCAATCTCCCATGTTTCTTGCTTAAAGAAGGTAATCAATGACAGGATATTATATTAGAATATCTTACTAGAGATTAATGAAGAAGGGAAAATCATACTAGAACCATAAATAATCCTTGAAACAAGGATCAAACAACTGGAAAATTGAGCAATTTTTGAGTACCTCATCAAGTGGAAGAACCTAATAGTAGAAGAGGTGGCAGGGAAGATGATTTCATGTAGAAACATCCACAACTAATTAAGTTTCTAGTAAAACACTTTATTGAAGGGGAGGGGCATGCTAAGCCCTAAATATTACATTATTACATTTCTATTGGTATATTAGTGTTGTAGTTATTGGTTGTATATACCCTTTAATTGTAATTGTACTCTTTGTCTTCTATATATACCAAGGAGACCTAGTTTTAGAGCATATCATATTGCTCATTTTCTATATTGTAAAATGAGGTTTCCCCCTTGAAAAGGCTTTTCATTCATTCTTCTATCTAATTATCAAGGAATGGATTTACTTCTCTTTCTATTTTTATGTTATTTAGGTGTTGGTTTCCTAATAAAGAATGCTCGAAGAAATATAACCCTACCTACAGTTAGGTGATGATCACACAGAAATTAATTGGGAGAATATTTCATAGTGATTAGGATGTATGGGATTGATTCTTATCCCTATAATATTACTATGCTCATTAATCCAAGAATTTTTGTGCTGGAGAATATCATAAAATTAATGGATATTCTTGAAATTAATTTGTTGAAGTCCAAAAAGAAGAGTTGCATTAACCATCCCACTACCATGGGAGGTTAAGAATTCTTGTAAAAAAAGGTGGCAAGGTAGCTTCCAAAGTCTTGAAGAAATTGGACATCCCTAGGGACAAGCCTTGGAAGTATGAACCACATTTCACCATCTCAACTGTAGAGAAAGGAAAAATAAACACGAGATTGATGATCACCAGAAGAGGTCCTCAGAGAAAAATTGCTAACATGCACTCCTAGCTAGATGTAAAGGTTATTTTGGAGGTTGGTGCAAACCCTACTAAGGCCATGTCTAAAGCCTTCCCTATTTTGGAGGTTGATGTAGACCCTACTAGGTTATTTCACTTTCTACAAGCCCAAGGATGATATGGTCACCAATGTAGAGATAAATTTCATAGCCTTGTTTGAGGTGAGAAGAAAAAAGTGATGAAGGAAAATTTCAACAATTAAAATATGGGGGATGGTGGAGAATGACACTATACATTGGGGTTAAAAGGGTCCCTTATGGCTAGATGCCAAAAGATGAAAAGTTGTCCACACTATCTGATGAATCTAGGGAGATGAGGAAGATGATTATGATGATGAGGAGTAGGTAGAATAAGTCATAAATACAATCCACATGACTTGGTGCACTCAGATATCAAAGGAGGGATCACAATATTTATTTAGAAAAATCATTAGACTTGTTGAAGGTGAGCCCCATAAATATGAAAAAGCGATTCCCATATTGAAATCCATGGGATATAAGGGATCTGGAGGGTTTGGTAAAGATTAAAAAGGTCAAATTGAGCCTCTAATCACGAAGGAAACTGCCAAGGTATTGGGGCTAAGAGCTAATCCTAATGCCCCCATTATTGAAAGAGGGGTTTTGTAGTCTAATATTGTTCCCCCAATAGATAAAACAATATATTTTGAGAATATGATGGAGGTTATGACCCAAGTAATCCCTACTAAAAACCCCATTCCACCCACTTCTCCTAAAAAAATAGTAAAGCATGTAGGATGAGGGCTAATAAGACCTATCATAAGCATGAAATTAATAAAAAAAGGTAGAGGAGGAGGAGAAGAAATAACATCAAGCAGAGGTGGAAGACATAAAAATATAAGACAAAGGAAAAATAGATTTGGAAGCCAAGGAAACAAAATAAAAGAAAAGGGTATAAGAAAAGAGAAAATATGAAAAATAAATAATTACCTAAGAAGTAGAGGAAAAGAGAAAAATAAAGGTGAAGGTAAAAGGAAAAAGAAGAGAGGAAGGCCACAAAGGAAAAAATATCTAGTGAGGCTACACAAAAAGGAGAGGAGCAAGGAAACAAGAGAAAAATGGAGAATGGAAAAGATTAAGAGGATGTTCAGAACAAGAAATCAAGAACAAAGCAAGCAAGAGGAGAAATATAAGGCGAGTTTGAAAAAACCATGTCTAAATCAAGTGTACCTCAGTAGGTTGGAAGACCTCCCCCTTTTATCTCAATTTCTCCTTCCCCCTCCAAATTTTCTAACATTATTTATCTAGCTATACTAGGAGGGGGTGCCTAGTATACCTAGTGCTAGCACCTCACATACAACTAGTCAATATCCTTGATGTTTTGATATTGTTTAGCCTTTGGACTATTCTCATCTCCTTAAGATACAGAGGGAGTAAAAGGAAATGAGGGTCAACAAAGATGATATAGTTTCCCTAAAACTCTTTGATTCCATGGCCTAACCCAAAATCATTCCAATTTACAATGAAAAAATAGTCCAAAACACTATAAACACATTAGAGCCCTTGCTTAATAAGGCATATTAAAAAACATGGCCTCAAGAATAGAGGGTTTCCCAAGTTAGGTTTGAAATTACTGATTTTCCTCCTATGTATGACATTCAAATGGAAAAGAGATATAGTAATATCATGCATGAAAATTATATAATATACACCCATTCAAGTGAGGATTTCAAGAATAATTTTGAATCCACAATCACATAAAATCACTTCTTGATTTCCAAGGTAAAATCCATATAAATGGAAAAGGGGCAGTTATAAAGTAGATTGGTCTCCCTAGGGTGGGATGCATAGGAAGATACTAAACCTATTTCTCTCCTTAAGGATAAATATTAAAGTATTAAGACATTATAAACAATTTAGGTAGCTATAATATCCCCATTGACTCAACATATGGTAAAGGAAAAACATTAATTGTTTGATAAATTTTTTTCCTGAGAAATGAAAATGCTATCCTTAATGAAAAAATCCAAACCTTAGAGGAAATGATAGAACTTTTGGAAAATCAAGAAAGAAAATCAATATATTTATCCTTGCAACCGGATGAGATCAGTGAAAAGATCAAGTCCCTACAGTATAAAGTCACATAGGAGAAATCGAACAAGAACATCGCCTTCAATACTGCGACTCAAGGGATTGTAGATAATAGTGAGGTGTAGGTCTAGCAAAATATTGAGCAACTCCTCAATAAAGTTAAGGAGTGGAAATAAAAGTATCACGATAGTCTAGTACAAACCACCAGTTCCCAAAGCTCGACTGACAAGAAAAAATAGGAGCTAAAAAGGAAAGGGAAAAAGCTAGAGGAAGCATACAAGAAGTGTCATGTGGAGAAGAAGCATATAGTAGCATTGGTTGAGGAGAGAGATATTGGAAAAATAGGCACAAGGAAACCTTAATAGAGGATAGAATATAAGTTACTATGAAATCCATAAAGGGCACCATTTAAGGTTAGATATTTAATGACACTCCAAAGCTTAGAGACTACTTGCAATACTACTTGTAATTTGATGGTGTCCACATGTAGGGGATGAAATATTTAAGTGAGACTAGAATGGAATTTGATCTTAGGAATATAGTGGTGGAAATAGTCAATCAAGTCTTAAATAAGATGCCAAACCAAGTGCTAGAATTTTTTGGATTCATGGATCGAACACTTGTATCCATGGATGTTGATACCTATGCTAACAAAAAAGGCAGAGGATCTCAAATAAGAAGGATGATGTAGTAGAGAATCCCATCAAGGACTTTATGGTTGACATGGGCACTATGATAGGTAATGGTCTTCCATGCCCATGGGATGATCATGATCTAAAGATACATTTTCCATACATGTATAATGGGTTATTGAAGGAAATAAGGGGGTAGTTTATCAAATGTGATAGACAAGGGACCATTCCCTCACCCCTAGAAGTTCTTCAGTCAATTGCATCCATCTATTGCCACCTGGAACCTCATAAAATGATTTGTTTTTTCTCTAGGCCCCATAGATCACATAAATAATATGGATTTTGAAAAATCATTCAATATTTTTTAAAGGTGGAAAGATACTCAGCAAGGAGGGGAGGTGACAATTCAACATTGTGTATGAATTTTCCACCAGGGACCATTAGCAAGGAACCTTTCAGGAAATCCCTCCACTTGCTCATATTTTGGTTGGATGGTAGGTTCCTTCCTAGCCAACTGCAATATTAACCTCATCATAGGTGATACTACCTTCCCAAAATGAAAATGGAAATGGTTCTATAAAGGGAAAGAAACAAAAGTAGTAAGAAACAATTTTCAATTACATATCTCACGTGTTTCCTTAAATTTGTGGGATTGAGAGTAAATGGAAATATCTAATTGAGGTTTCATCCCTAGGAAATATAGGACTAATCAACCTAAACAATGAGGCATGCAAATTTTATATAGGTAGCCATCAACATCAGGAAAGGGGAGATCAAGAATTCAAATACCATTTGGATACTAAAATTTTGAGAGAATAAACCCTATTAGTTTGTATTGTTTAATTGACCCCATTTCAGGAGGATTTGTCAGATTGATTATGTATTCTTTATTTTCTTGTTCTCCTCTTATCTATAAACACCATTGTAAGGTCTAGATTTTGGGAAGGAAGCAATAAGGGCCTAGGATTGAGATTTTATAGTCCCCATTTGGTGGCCTCACTGTAATTCAAATAATTGTTGGTTTTATTATGTAATAAATACCAAGGCACATTATCATTGGTGAAATAATAAAAATCAAGTAATTTATGTATGCGTTCTTCCAATTTCTATCTTATATATATTTTTGAATGAATCAATGGATCTATGCTTGTCTTGTCCATTTGGTTTTCATTGTTAAATTGACTTATTGAATGATAAAGTAGAGTGTTTCTTCTTCTTATGATGTGTGTTCAATTTTGAGCACCATGTCTTGTGGATATGGAAACATGATTAATTTTCCCTCCTATATCAAGTTAATAAATTTTACTTTCAACAATCTCTAAGTAAATTTTCCCTTTCACCACTTATAAAGAAAACATAAATCATCATAGTTGTAGGGAATATTTTTCATGAACCACTTTCTCCTTGCAATAAATATTGTCATATATTTATGGAAACAATTTTTCTAGTGTGATAGGATAATAACTTTAGGATAATTGAGGGTACCCCCTCTGGCTTGAGGATTGGTTCAAAGGCCTAAGGTGGTGCATAAAGGTGTTCTTTCTCCTTATGACCTAGAAATGAAACCCTAGTAAGAGAGGGAAAATAACCCAAGGGACAACACCTTCTTAGAATGAATAAAGACGAATTCATGATAGAGCATATCAACACCTTTAGCATTGTTGTAAGTTAGTTAGCTTTAGTTTATGTTTAAATTTTTTGAATAAGATAAACATATTACTTTGTTATGGTCTTTTCCAGATTCATGGGATGATCTTATTATGACCATTGGTAGTACTATTACATCTACATAAAAGTTTGACGGTGTAGTTGCATCCTTATTATCAATATAAATGGGGAAAAAACCTGAGAGGGTCTAACCAAGGATTCCTTGTTTGTAAGGGGTCCTTCCCAACATATAAATACAATAAGTCTGGACATAGATCAAAGTCTAGAGGTAGACTTTGCCTATAGGAAACTTTACAAGGAATTACTAAAATTTAGTAAAGATAGGCATTTCAAGAAAGATCGTTGATCTAAAAATGTTGATAGAGGCAAGGAATATGATGATTCCCAAACAAATATATCCAAATATGGAGGGGATGGATACTCAGAATTTGAAAGTACACATGTATATCATGATGCATGATTGATTGAGTTGGGTGCTTCTTTTTATATAACTCCCCACAAGAAGTGGTTATGCAAATATGAGAAGTATGATGGATGTTATGTCTTCCTCGGAGATGACTCGATCGATGACAACTAAGGCCATATGGTGTGGAAGGGTTAGGTTGATTCTTAAATATGGAAGTGTTAAAACCCTCCCTAGCGTTCTACATATTCCAAGTTTAGCTAAAAGTTAATATTTGCAAGTGAAATGAGAGATGCAGGTTTGCAAGTAATATTTGAAAAGGATAGTTGCAAGATTGTTCAAGAAGAAATGGTGTTAGTAAGAGGAGTTTTCATTGGAACATTGTACACATTTTAGGCATCGTGAATGAATGTAATAGTTTTGTTGTTATTGAGGTGAGAAATGAAATAGACATACCCTTGTGTTTCTTAAAGACAAGACAATGCTTTGGTATCAATATTGGGACAAATTGGAGAAAAGGGGAATTAATATTTGCATACTAAATGTATGGTTAAAGGAACTTATGATTGCTCCTTATATTTTGTTTTTTGTGAACATTGTGTATATGGTAAACACAATTAGGTAAAGTTCCCAACTGCTACAAGAGCATATGATATTTTACAGTGGATACATAGTACTGTGTTTGGACCTATGCTTATTTTGTCATTGGGAATTCTATGTAATACACTTCCTTTCTAGATGATTTCTCGAGGAAAATATGGATTTTTTTTGTCACAAAAAAATGAGTTTTTTAGTAATTCAAAGAGTTTAATTCTTATACAAAGCCCAAAAAAGAAGAAGATAAAGGTGTTGAGGAAAGATAATAGTTGAAAGTTTTGCTCAAATGAATTTGAGTAGTTTTGTAAACAATCTAGAATAATGAGGCAAAATAAGACTCTACCTCAACATAATGGGGTTGTAGAAAAAATGAACAAGACATTGATGGAAAAAGTGAGAAGTATGATTAGTGTTTCATGATTAGAGTATGAATACTAGGAATAAGCAATACAAATGCATGTTACCTAATCAATTGATCACCTATATCATCCCTTCAACACCCTTGTTGTTTGTTTTAGCACTTTTATGCAAACAAACGATTAATCTTACTTAGATTTTTTTTCTTCCTTGATTTAAGGATAGATTCATGGAATGAATTTGCATGGATTTATTTCCCAAATATCTCTAGTAGGAACTTGTACTTTTATTCCTTAGACCAATATTGTTTGGTTGATCAATCAATTAATGCACATAATGATACTCTTCTACAACAATATAGTTTTAATTCCTTGATCTACATTATTTTCTTTAGACTCATGATCTTGGGTAGTTTTGTAGCTAATGCATATCAGATATGTTCATAAAGGAAATATCATTTATTTACTTTAGTTACTTATCCAAATCTCACATAGTACTCGAGCATAAAAGATTCTAAGAGAAGTCTTGTTGTAAATGAAAATTTAGATTTTGGGTGGGTTTGTTATGGCTTGATTTGCTGGTGCACATCACATGGAGATCACTAAAAATATCACCTCCTTAGCTAGGGAAATTCTTAGTGGTGTTTGAAAAATTTTCATGCATAATTCAAAGATAATTTTATGGTGTGGGAGCCCTCTTATATTGTGCTAAAGAAGTCACTATTACACAACATCTTCATGGCATTGAAAGCACTATTTCGTTATGCTATTGAAGCCTTTAATATACAATGTCTTTCATAGCTTTGAAGGTGGACCTCTATTATGCTATTGGAGCCTCTTCTCCATATCCTCTTCAGAGTGTTGCAAGCGCTCTTATATTAAGCTATAGAAGGATCTAACTAACAATTTATTTCATGGAAACTCAATTTCTGCTACATAAATCATAGTTCCATATCAGGGTCATTGTTCTAAATATGCCTTCCGTTAGCTACAAAAATTACTTCCTTATTAATATGAATCCCTAAACAACATATCAAATTCAAGTTCCCCTTCTTACGCCATTCAATTACTATGAGTGGAAATCAAAGATGCTGATTTTTCCGAGGAGCAAATACCTGATGAGAATCATGATGGGAACTGAAGTTGAACTTACACCGGATGCTAAAAATACGAAATGGTTTAACAAATGTCATGAATCCTATGGTTCATTGTGTCTCTCTATATCTACCAATATTATTTTCCATATTGAATCTACAAGTTCACCTAATCAAATCTTGACTACTTTAGAAGGATTATTTGTGAAGTAGGATGTGTTAAGAGGACACTAGCTAAAGAATGATATCATCAATCTTGAGCATGAGTAGTTTTTATATTATCTAGGACTTTCTCACCAATTTTAAATCCCTAAGGCTATAGATGAATTTGTGTGGAATTGACAAGGAAGAAAAACAACTTGATATGACCAATTTGTCTAAACTTGAACCTGATTACTCCAGTTTTCTTTCCACATTCCATGCCACCAAGAAAACTCTTGGATTTTCCTAGAATATGACCCTTGATGATTTTTATGTTGCACTGACTATAAAATAGGACAATCTTGTGTATATGGGTGCTTTCTACAAATCGGGGCACTAAGGAGTCCTAAAAATCCTGGAATAGAAGCAAGAAAAAGTGAAGAAACAAAGATAAAAAGGACCATGAGAAAAGGAGTAGAAATCCAAATATTTTTTTCAGATCTCTTGTTCGAAGGGTGAAACACCTAAGAATGAAAGGGTCAAGAATGAATATTTCAATAAGCTTGGGAATGATGAACACAAGTGCATGAAGAAGTAAATTGATCATCTTATTGATCTTCTTGGGAAGAGTAATATCAAGGTGCTTGATTATGTCAAGTAGAGTTCATTATTAGAGTAGTCCTCAAAGGAAAAGGAAAGAAAAGGGGAAAGAAACGACCCATGTCTATCACTTTTAAGAAGTGCATGTCAACCTTCTACATGGGTACTTGACTCAGGTCCATCATTCCACATGGATTCATAAAAATGTGACTTTCCATATTTAAGCCTTGTACTATGCCATATATTTTAATGCGGCATAATACTCCTATTGAGATATGTGAAAGAGGATCAACTAATGTCATTCATGGGAAATTTCATGATGTTGTTTGTGTGCCTTCACTTTCAACCAATATCCTCTCTTTCTACTAGATTACTCATTCTAGTTTGGGTAGGTGAGTTGAGTTCACAAATGATTCCATGGTCATTAGTGAGATGAAAAATGGTACTATAGTTGATGTTGGTAAAGCTGATCACTAGTCCTAGCTATATCTTTTCTCTAACTTTGTTCCAAAGTCTTCCTTTGTTGTACTTCTCACTCATTTAGATGAAGTGAGAAGATTGTGGCATGAGTGGTTTGGCCATCTAAATTACCACAATTTACAATAATTCAAAAAGTAGAGCATGATTATAGGGTTGCCTGATGTTCAATTTTCATATGGTGCATGCCGGGGTTGCATACTTGGCAAGCATCCATAGGATAAGTTTGATAAAGGAAAAACGTGGATAGCTACAAAATTTCTAGAGATTATTCATAGTTATTTGATGGGTCCATTTCCTTTTCCTTTGATCAACAAAGTCAAATATTCCTTGACCTTCATTGATGGAAATTCAAGGTATACTTGGGTATACTTTATTTAGCAAAAATCTAAGGTATTTTAGCACTTTCAGGTCTTCAAATCACTTTTTGAGAAATAGTCTAGGAAGGCCATTAAAATTCTATGTATAGACAATGGGGGGGAGTATGTGAACAAAAAAATTCAGAAATTTTGTATTTATAAAGCAATTTAATTGCAGTGTACTATCCCATACATTCCTCAACATAATAATGTGGTTGAATGGAAGAATATATTTTTGAAGGAAATGGAAAATTTCATGTTATAGTCTTGAACTCTTGCTTCTAAGTTCTAGGCATAAGCCATTAATTGTGCCTATTACATCTAGAATCGAGTTCCCCATAAGGGATTGAAGGGAGTCACTCCTTTTGAATATTGAAGTGGTAAAAAACCCATAATAAAACACTTTAAAGTGTTTGGTTCTTGATCATGGGCTCACATTCCTAAACAAAAACACAAGGCATTAGATCCTCAAAGATAATCTTGGATTTTTGTGGGAAATCTTGATGGAGTTAAGGGATGATGACTTCTCAACCCATCACTAATTACTTGGTTATTTCCAGGTGTTAGGGTCGTATAATTATAGGAGATCTGATGATTCAAATATCATTTGTGGGTCTCATGATGAAGTTCCTGGCTTGATGGTCTCTCGCTTGTTTCCATTTCCCCCTCCATCCATTTTGCACGATCCTCCATCACCTTGCTGCATCCTTCATCCACCGCTGCACCCTCACTCCCTTGTCCTTTTGACCCATTGAGTACGTCTTGCCCGCCACTCATCCCTGCATAAACCAAACTTAGGATAAACAAAAAATGTTAGATTAATAAAATTAAATTAGACTTATTAATAGTTCGTTGCTTAGGTTAGTAATTAGGTTAGTGTTTGATTAATTTAAATTAATTAAAAAACAATAATATATATATATATATAGATAGCACATATCCTAAGTTCTACCCACTCCCCGTGCATATCAGACCCCCCCACGTCCTATTAATACCGAGGGGTCTGATCAGTGGTATTGGGAGGGACACTTGTCACCTCTTGGTGAAGTTGGAGCCCCCCCTCCCAATACCACTTACCACCTGGGGGGTTCGACATACCACTTACCTCTCCAAAACCGCCATTCCCCAAAAACTCAAAACCGCCATTTTTGCCAGTTTGACCATTTTTTTTTTGGGAAGGATTCTGGGCAAACGAAAATGAATTTTGAAAAAATGAAAGAGGTTTTTCTCCATAATGGGCTGAAGAAAAAAAATTTCTCTCATTTTTTTCATAGGTGCCACCAGCTGAGATAATCGAAGGCATCTTTTAGCCTCATTTTTTCAGTTTCCGGTTTTTCCTGTTTCAGTCTTGATTTTGCGGGTGCTGTTTCGGCGATATGGAGACGAATTTGGCAAAACCGAAGGAGGTTTTTGTCCTAAAAATGATAATATACATTAACCTCCTTCATTGTTTTCCCAGGTGTCACTGTTGAGAAGAAAAGGATGTTTGAGTTGACCCATTTTTTTCAGCAATTTGACCCGTCTTTCATGGCAGACAATTTATGATTTTTAGGGATTTTTTTTTCTATTTTCGGCCGAGGTGGTTGAATTTAGACCTCCTGAGCCTGGGGGAAGTATTTTTTATATATTGTAATGAATCAAATGTGCAATGGTGGATCAGTCAGGTAACAATGATTTGATTTGTATCAAAGCTCACAGAGCCTCCATGGATTCATATTTCAGTAATACAGTGCCATGCTGCAGGATTCTTGTGACTAATTTGACTGGTGATGTGTAACCCTCTTTGTAAATTTGTTTCTCTATTATCATAATTAATTTCTTCCTCTGAATTATTCTGAGAAGATTAAGAACATAATTGGTTTTAATGTACCCTTTGTCTCTGGCTTGGTATAGTTTTTTATGTTTTCCATTGAAGATTAAACTCAGAATTCTCAGTTGCTCTGTGTTTAATTGGATTTTTTAACCTGTTCCGTCTCTCCCATTTCATTTAAAATTAAAGGATACAGTGATTTGTCTACCTTTCCCTGCAAATATTAGCCCGTTGACATGGATTTTTGATCATTCATTGCAGTGACTCCATAGCCCATGGTTTCTCTTCTCTACCCCTACCCAATTCTTAAAAACAAATCATATTCTAAATAACTAGCCTAATATCCAAATCCAAACAAATCTAAATCTGACAGAGAGATCCCTCTCTGAGTCTTGGAGGGCTAGATACAAGACTCGAAGTGGTTTTGATGTTGCCTTTGTGACTACCTTCATAGCCTTGGGAAAATTACAAAGTGATAACAGAATGGAGACCATATTGGGGACTTTTCTCTAGTAGTGCACTTCAAGTTCCAGATCTGATCACTAATGGTGGACAGTAACTAGACACAAGAAAGATGAAATATTTCACCTGGCGACTCCAATCATCTCAAGACAGTGCCAACTCAAAGAATCCACTAGAGGAAGAACCTAAATCATGACCAAGCAACCTAGAAAGACCAGGTACTCAAGCTCAAATTGTATTCATGATATTATTGGTTTCATTTGCAATTGCTTTCTCTCTTATCATGATCCTGGTCTAGAGTATATTGTTGAAATTTAGGATGATCATTTTCATCCTGAAGAACCTCAAAGGATTAATCCCATCCCCATAGCTCTGATACACACTCCTACACCTATAGAAATCCTTGACAGACATAATCCCCCTGCTTCATTTCCCATAGCTGTCAAGATCTCTAACACATATGTAAAAAACCCAGAGTTATAGGTTGAAATTCCAGATAGTTATAAGCCCCTTTCTTTACCTCCTATACTTGTGAAAGTACCAGACAGATACAAACCTTTGGTTTTACCTTCCATTCTCCATGACTTCCCTGCCAATTATAGCAAAAACCTTCCCAGGTTTGATGGGGAAAATGTGAATATCACTGCAGAAAAACACATTCAAAATCTGGAGGATTTTCTTGATCTGTTTGAGGTGGAAGAACACGATGTCTGTATCAGGATGTTTGCCCTATCATTGCTAGGTAAAGTTAAATATTGGTTTAAGAACCTTCCAGCTGCAAGCATCAACATTTTTTGTCAATTTGTGCAAGTTTTCCTAGATCGATGGGTGATCATGAGAAATGTCTTTCTCATCCTAGAAGAGTATGACCATTTGAAAAGACAGCCAAGGAAGACAGTACCTCAGTTTTTAACAAGGTTCAATAAATTATATCATGCAATGCTTGCTGATATAAGGCCACCCCCAGGATCAACTCATTTGCATTACCCAGATGCCTTCGATCCTGAGATGACATTCTGATTAAGAGAAAGGAACACCACAAGCCTTGAAGAAATGCAAAAGATTGCAGTTGATGTGGAAGCTAACTTGCTGAACAAAAGGTCCAAACTAAGGGCAGAAGAGAAAGATAGAATAGAAAATGAATGGATGACATCTTCAGAAATGAAACTAGATGTCCTAAAAAACACTGTAAAAGAGATGATGCAGACGATTAGCAGGAAAGATAAATTTGTTGTTCAAAGACCACATATGCTAATAGTTCTAGAATATACAAGGATCAATGTCCACAAACACTTTGCAACTCATCCTTGGTACCATGGTTTGGATAATGATTCTTTAATGCATTCAATTCACAACGTAGTCAAAGATGAAAATCCATCTCAACTTGCAGAGGAACAATCAGCTGATATGATGTGCATAATTTGATGGAATTTCTTACTTGGATAATCTACCCAAGTGTGATCAGTATGATGATGATCATGAGGCTGAAATAGATGTGGACTGTTCAAAGCAATAAACAACATGTCGTTGGCAGGAAGAAGATCAGTTACAACTCAGATATGACAATCAGCCTCTGCCCAACAATCATGACAACGATGAGGAAAATGTAGAAAATTTAAAAGTAAGGGAAAAATCTTTGCCCTTATGTTTCTCATATTTTCAATTTCTAAAAAGAAACTCTAGGCAAGTTGTAAATAGTGAAGACAATTTTTTTTTTGACGAGTCAGTAAAGGATGTCATTGATGACATGGGATCTGTTTTAGACCCAAAATCACAGACACTAATTTCCCTTGATTTTCAAAGTCTAGATGGAAGTCCAGAGCTCGAAACAAGATTTGAATCATTGGAATGTAATTTTGTACCATTAGATTATAATTCATTTCAAATTTTGAAGGAGACTCTTGAACAAGTGTTGAAGGATAAATACATAAAAAGTCAGAAAATTTCATTTGAATCAATGCAATAGCCTTGTCAGTCTTTTCAAGATCCAAAAGATGATCGGTTGGATGACCTGTGTGGTCAAAATCATTCTTCATTCGCCAGTCATGAGCTGAAAAGTTGTTATGATCTTGACATGGTCAAGCAATCAACTTCACAATCTAGTTCAACAATAGTCTTACTGCTAAACCTATCAGAACAACTACAACCATACCATAAATTGCATGAGGATGCAAATAGCATAGATACAGTGCCAGAGCATGTTTCTCACTTGGATAAATCTAAAAATCAAGGAACATGTCATTTCCACCTTGATCCTATAGCTACCTATATGGAGAAATTTTGCATTGTAGAGCCCCAATCTATCTCTGGCATTACATTTGTTCTTCAGGATTGTCGAGGTCTCCGTTGTAAATATCAATCATGTTTTCAGTAGTGTCCATTACAC
>JASDQU010880873.1:76741-87675 GCA_032191745.1 Picea mariana
GATGTATATGGCGGAACTATAGATGGCGCGGGTTTTGGGTGCAATATTAGTTGTCACTGGTAAAAGCAAAATGAATTTGAATTGAAGATGGCAAGAATACCCTCTTCGTGTTACACATTTTGCACTGAAATGGGGTCGAATTGTAAATGACGGAAGTGTTTGGTGCAAAATGTATATCACGGAAGTGTTGTGTGAAAAACATATATCACGGAACAGGGGGCATAAAAATTCGATAGCACTAGTCGCGACCCTGTGGAGAGATAATTGGCTAAGTGTTGAAAGGAACTGCAGTTGGTGGGGCTCATGATGTGACAATATAGGACCAATCAATGAGTTCGAAAAAAGTTAGGTTCAAGTTTAAATATATTTATTTAAATTGTATTTATATTAATGTATCATAATAGATTATTTGTGGGCAAAATGAAAACCATGTTCCAATATGTGGATGAATTTTAGACAACGGAAGTTTTGAGTGCAAGATGTATACGGTGGAACTGTAGATGACCCAAGTTTTGGGTGCAAGTTCTACAATAGCGCGGACCCGGGGGTCGGTCTTGCTCCCGTAAATCGTTGTGGAATACGTTTTTTGGTTGTTAATGCCAATAAGCGAACCTATGCACTGAGTTGTCATGAGTCGTAGTAGAATATATATGCAATTTGATAGGAGGGGCCTTACGTCTTCTCAAGAACCCTTGTCACCCTATTTTGAAGCCCATCCAACTGTTTTTGCGCTCTACTCTCTCTTTCTTGTTACTTAGTCGTTTTTTCGAAAATGTCCCAATGCACGTGTTGGCAGACGCACCGGTTCACATTTGTGCTCGTGCTTTTATATCGTGACTCTGACCGACAACTAACCATTCAATGCCTAGCCACTTTTCAGATCGCGGATTCATGGATAGGCGGGATCTATAACCAAGGTTGAATTGTATATGACACAAGTGTTTGGTGCAACATGTATATCACGGAAGTGTGGTCTGCAACATGTATATCACGGAACAGGGGGCATAAGAAATCGATAGAGTGAATTTGCGACAAATTGTAGAGTATGGAAGTTCTAGGTGCAAGATGTATATCGCGCACTTGTAGATGACGAAAGTTTTGGGTGCAAGATTTATAATAGCGCCAACCCGAGGGTCGTTCAGACTCCCGTAAATTGTTGTTGAATATGTATATCACGGAACTGGGGGGCATAAAAATTCGATAGCGCTAGGTCGCGATCCCACAGAGAGATAATTGGCTAAGTGTTGAAAGGAATTGTGGTTGTTCAGGCTCATGATGTGATGATATAGGACCAATAAACGAGTTCGAAAAAAGTCTGGTTCAAGTTTAAATATATTTATTTAAATTGTATTTATATTAATGTATCTTACTAGATTATTTGTGGTCGAAATGAAAACTATATTTCAATATATGGACGATTTGTAGACCACGAAAGTTTTGGGTGCAAGATGTGTAGGGCGGAACAGTAGATGGTGCAAGTTTTGGTTGCAAGAGCTATAATAGTGCCAACCCGGGGGTCAGTTGGGCTCCCGTAAATCGTTGTTGAATAAGTTTTTCGGTTGTTACTGCCAATAAGCGAACTTGTGCACTGAGTTGTCACCAGTAAAAGCATAATGAATTTGAATTGAAGATGGCATGAATACCCTCTTTACACATGTTGCACTGAAATGTTCCAATATATACAATTTGATAGGTGGGGCCTTGCGTCTCCTCGGGAACCCTTGTCACCCTATTTTGAAGCTTGTCCAACCGCTTTATGCAATTGAAACATACATAAAAGATATTTATAGGAAATGGATTATCAATTGTAGATTTTAATATATTGGACCTTCTTTTCCCTCTTCTATACTCAACGAAATTCCCGTTTGTTTTTCCACTCTACTCTATATTTCTCGTTACTTAGTCATTTTGCCGAAAATTTCCCAATGCGTGTTGGTAGACGCACCCATTCACATTTACACTCGTGATTTTATACCATGACTCCGACCGACCGCTATCCATTCGATGCCTAGCCACTTTTCAGATTGCGGATTCCTGGGTAGGCGGGTTCTATAACCAAGGTCGAATTATAAATGATGCAAAATGTATATCACGGAAGTGTTTTGTGCAACATGTATATCATAGAACAGGGGGGGGCATAAGAAATTGATAGTGCTAAGTCGTGCCAAGTTGTGCACTAAGTTGTCACTAGTTAACACAGAATGAATTTGAATTGAGGATGGCAGGAACACCCTCTTCATGTTAGACATTTTACACTGAAATGTTCCAATGTATACAATTTCACAGTCGGGGCCTTATGTATCCTCGGGAACCCTTGCCACCCTATTTTGAAGCCTGTCCGACCGCTTTCCATGGATATTTTGGTGCTCGCCACCTTCGCACTTCTTTCCAATTATATGCAATAAGTATATAACTTCTCCAAAAACATGTATAAAAAATCTTGCGAGCAAATGGGATATCTATCACAGATGTGAATATATTACTTTTATCTTTTATCACGGAATTGTTGAGTGCAAAATGTATATGACGAAAGTGTTGGGTGCAAGATCTATGTAACAGAACACGCAGGATAAGAATGCAATAGCACTAAGTTGGGACATCGCGGTGAGATATTTGGCCAAGTGTTGAAAGGGACGGTCGTTGGTTGGGTTCCTGATGTGAAGATATAGATGCAAATGAGGATTTGACAGTCCGCTAACTGATCAACCCACAGACAATCCAGGAGCACGAGAAAGTCAGGTTGAAGCTTAAAGGTATTTTGTTTATGTTTATTTAAAATGTATCCATATTAATGTATCTTACTAGATTATAAATACATTATTTGCTTGTTAATGTGAATAAGCAAAGGTGTGCACTGAGTTGTCACTAGTGAAAGCAAAATGAATTTGAATTGACGATGGTAGGAACACCTTCTTCGTGTTACACATTTTGCACTGAAATGTTCTGATATATACAATTTGACAGTCGGGGCCTTACGTCTCGTCGGGAACCCTTGCCACCCTATTTTGAAGCTTGTCTGACCGCTTTCCACAACTATTTCCTTGCCCGCCACCTTCACACTCCTTTCCAAGTATATGCAATAAGTATATAACTTCTCCAGAAACATGCAGAAAAGATCTTGCGAGAAAATGGGATATCTATCACAGATCTCAATATATTAACCATTCTTTTTTGTCTTCTATACTTATCTTTTATCACGGAATTGTTGGGTGAAAAATGCATATGACGGAAGTGTTGGGTGCAAGATGTATATAATGGAACACATGGGATAAGAATGTGATAGCGCTAATTTGGGACAGTCGTCGATCGGGTTCCTGATGTGAAGATATAGATGGAAATGAGGATTTGACAGTCTGCTAACCAATCAACTCGCGGACAATCCAGGAGCCTGAGAAAGTCGGGTTCAATTTTAAAGGGATTTTGTTTATGTTTATTTAAAATGTATCCATATCAATGTATCTAACTAGATTATTTGTGGTCCAAATGTAAACCATGTTCGAATTTGAATCGTGTTTTGGGCTCGAATTTTTTTTCTCAAACCTACAAGGAACAAAGAAAAAAATGCATGACTTTACATTTTGTATACCAAAGAATATATAACTTCTCAAGAAACATGCAGAAAAGATCTTGCAAGAAAATGGGATATCTATCACAGATGTCAATATATTAACCCTTCTTTTATGTCTTCTATACTTATATTTTATCACGGAATTGTTGGATGCAAACTGTATATGACAGAAGTGTTGGGTGCAAAATGTATATAACGGAACACACAGGATAAGAATGTGATAGCGCTAAGTTGGGACGCCACGGTGAGATATTTTGCCAAGTGTTGAAATGGACGGTCGTCGATCATGTTCCCGATCTGAAGATATAGATGGAAATGAGGATTTGACAGTCCGCTAACCGATCAACCCGCGGACAATCCAGGAGCCCGAGAAAGTTAGGTTCAAGTTTAAAGGGATTTTGTTTATGTTTATTTAAAATGTATCCATATTAATGTATCTTACTAGATTATTTGTGGTCCAAATGTAAACCATGTTCGAATTTGAATGGTGTTTTGGGCTCGAATTTTTTTTGCTCAAACCTATAAGGAACAAAGAAAAAAATACATGACTTTACATTTTGTATATCAAAGAATATTCTGAAATATAGGAAGTTGCAATACATGCACAATATAGAACATGAACATGTATAGGGAAATGAGTTAATTTTATGAAGAAATACAAATTCCAAATAACAACACTAAGAATTGAATAACGGCATAGAACAACCACAAATATTTATATTTCGATAAACTAGGTCACAAAATACATTTGAGAATATTTCCCCAAAAAAAGTTGTCTTCGAATTTGCAAAAAAAACTATAGTTCAGTACATATTTTGTGAAATAAAAATGTGTTTGCTAGAATGACTTTGATTGGGACTGTCGCAGACTACAAATAAAAGATGTACAAGAATTAAGTTTGTAGAAAGAAGAAACTCGACGATGGAAAACAGTGAAACCTGGCAAGAAGAAAGAGAAAATTGTCAGATTTGGATTAAAGATTTGTTAGAATAAGTGGACGAAGATAGAAGAATGTAATCAATATCAACTTACTATGATGGTGTCTCGTGCCTTGTCATTTCTTCACTGATGTCCTTTTATGGATTTCCTCGGTTTTGACCTTCATTGGTAATTTGGTCGACAGCCTTTTTCAACCATTCTTCGATGTAGCTCCTCATGGGCACCACGTTCATTTCATGCCATATTTTTATATTGAAGAGTTCACTTTCCAAGTCCCTTAGATCAATAAACAAGTTGTGCAATTCTTCTTGAATATTTTTGTTTCTAATTGCATAACCGACTAGCCAAGTTTTTACGTCATCTTCACCATATTCAAGAATGCCATAGAAATTTTCAAATGACAATCATTTATAGATATGAAATTGATCATCAGATGCTTGCTTGGTTAAAAACAATGAGTTTAATATCAATTTCGGGTCCTGGACTTCATTGGTGTTTCCAGCTAGATCTATCTCGGTTAGCTTCTTGAATAGTTTGTCTCTTTTAGATATTTTTTGGCTACATTCTTGAACAATACCAATCAGACTCTTTACCTTTTTCTTTCCATCATGCGTTTAGCTGGTCTATTCGATCCAGAGAAGGGAGATCCTCTTGTCTTCTTTTGGATTCCGGCATACCGGTAACTTCAACACCAAATGGTAAAACTGCATCAAGATAAAAACCTTGCTCGTTCTTGAGATCTGCCTACAGATACTCATGAAAAGCATGTGTTGTTGTTCCAAAAGAGACCATATTCTTTGACATCTCCCAAGATTCTATTATTAATTCCATTTTTTTGTTTATATTCTTTTCCACATAGTATCAAGTTGATGTGAAAAGGCTTGATGATCCTTTTAACTTTGGTGCAAGTACGGTGGACCCGACCATTGCCAAAGGAGTAGCAAACAGTGGAAGAGGCATTAGAGTTTCCTCCAATTCTTTGATTCGCATCTTTAACATGGGGTTCTTTGTTTCAAGGCTACTAATAGAGTTATCTAGAGCATCTCCAGTTGCTCGGTGAATCTTGGATATCTGGGAAGGGTGCATGTTGCATACGTTGAACTTTGAACGAGATGTCCCATTCTTATTCTTTACATCTCTGTTTTCAATAATCAATTTTTTTGATTCGCTTTCAAAAACAGTGCTCTGAAATGCAAAAGACTCTTCTTCATCCAATGTATCTATGCCAAGTATTTCCATCCCAGGATTGTGAGCATGGGTGATTTTAGGGGCTAAATTTCGCTCATGGGCTAATTTTCCATGGTTTTTGCCAAAAAAATATTCGCTATTCTAAAAATTATTCACCCAAATTCTATACAATAAAATTATTTTACCTTAAAAATCACCAAAATTTTATATAAACTATATAAATTCCTTAGAAATTTGAATATTTTTACAAAAATATCGCCAAAAAATTATAGTTGGAATATGAAGGATTAGTAAGATTCGCCAAGGTTTCTACATTTTAAAATAAATTTCCATCCTTAAAATCATCCCTGATTGTGAGGAGCAGTGTTGTCTAGGTGATCATCGTCAGGGAACATTTTTTCAATGTCAATTTCTAGTTCCATATCTTTGAGAGAGAGATCGTAGATATCAATTTCTCCCCTTGATCCCTCCTGTTCTTGGACTATTTTTTTTCGTTTTTTGCCCATGGGAAGCTTGTGACAACTTTCAATTTTGCCGATGGGAGGGTTCTTATCTCCTCCTCCACCTGAAGAACTATGTGTGACTTTGTTACTTGTGTAATTCGTTGGAGTACTGCCACGAGATGTTGTGTTCTTGGTTGTGGCAGCCAGGGATTGGCCACTTTTTCACCCGAGTCTTTTCGGTTCTGCTTGTGTGAATCATTGGTACTGGTTTGGAGTCCATTCAAGATAGTGTAAGTGAAATAACTGTTGAAGTGGTTCTTGACCATGAAATCTCAGACTTTCCAAGGCATAGACATGAATTGTCCTTTCCTTTTTTCATGGAAAAAATGCAACCAGTAGATGTACTCCCTTGTTATTCCAGCAAAAAACATTGTACCAAATATGTGACATGGAAGGAAGCAAGGATTTTGTTTAGACCCAAAAATCCTTATAACATTATAGTTCTCCATTTATTCTATTGTGCCCTTCCTATCCAGGAAGATTGTCGATTGGCCAGAAAACCAGGGAAAATACCTTCCAAATATCAATGCTTTAAAAACTGAAACAAAATAATTGAAGACCTTATAAAATTATTGGCAAGCGTCATGTCTCCATAATTTCTGGCACAAAAATGTTAATGGGTCAAATTCAGAGTTCAACTTCCTACACATATATAGTCCAGGAAATGGATAGCAATTCGGCATGACGAAAATTAAATAAGATGGCATAAAGAATTTCTTCTCCCTCCTGTATTGCAATAACTGGGAAGAGTTTTGAATGGAAATCAGCTTCTGGCAATGGAACATGGTTTGTTTCTTGACCGTGAAATATAAAATATACAGAATCATCTGAGACATGCTGGTTGCACTTGCTTGTCTCGTTGTCCTCGTGAAAATCCATGCAATTTGCCGGAAAAAAAAATTACATGCACTAACCTATAAAATGGCCATGTCTTAGGGAGCGGGCGTTGGGTCCTATAATAACTTCGGCAAGAGGTCTAATTCATTGCCATGCTTCTTTAAGAACTGCTTGCAATTCTCGCCCTTAAAAATAGGCATTGGGTCGGGAAGTGTTAACATCTTTTGAAATACTTTAGGCGATAGGGAGATTTGGAAATGGTTGCCCATCTGGACAATATGTTAGTTTGAAATATAGTTCTCGGCACAGCACGTGACAAAGTCCTTAAAGTAAAAAAAAAAAAAAATGGGGATACAATGTGTCATTGCAATTTCAGATGTCGAGATAACTTTCATCTGGGCAGAAGTTTACGAGTAGTAGTCATAAGCTATGGACCACTGAAAACGATGGTCCTCGTGCCCGAAAATATTCAAGGTATCTCCACAGACATGTTGTCGAGTTGTATCCATAAGGTGATGAAAACCTTCCTTTGCTCCTCATTGTATTTAAAATGGACGTTGCAACATCATAATACAATCTCTGGTAAATCTTGGTTCAATGTGTTTTAATGGAAAATGTCCTCGACCTTTTCGCCTTTTAATTCCAATCTTTTCAAAGCTAATAAAAGCGTCATCAATTTGCATTGGGTAAGCGTGTGAAGATGGCAGGGAAATCGAGAAACTATTGAAAAGCGGGGAAAACATTGACAGTTGTGTAATACACCTGGATTTTGACAAAAGCAGGTTTAAGTCAGAAGATAATTTGTTAATATTTACTTAAGCAAATTTCATATTATTTTATTTTATTGTTGTTCTTTGTGGCCCAAATGCAAACTATGTTCAAACTGGAATGGTGGAGCAACATTTTCATATGCAGGCAGAGCCTCAGATATGCAAACCTATAAGGTTCAAAAATTATGTGCACAATACTAAAGAGCGGCATCATGTGAACACCTTTGTAGATGACAGCGAGATAACACAATATTGAATTCTTGCAACGATGGTGTCTCAAAAAAAACTAAAACAACCATCATTTTTTTGTGAATTCAATATTGACAGAGGAAATTAATCAGGTTCCATAATATTCTCCCATAAATTCATTTTAATGGGAGATTACCTCAAGCTTTCAGCTTATTAATGCCAATATTTTTGAACATTTGTGGTGAACTGTCACCAGTAAAACAATAATTAATGTCTATTGGGAAGGGGAAAACGTGGCAAGAATGGAGGAGAATTAAAGATGCTTTGATACTTTTTTGAACCCGGGAATCTGTGGTGCAATTGCATATCACCCAAGTTTTGGATGGAAGATGTATACTCGGAACACAGGAAATGAGAGTTCAATAACCTGTACCCGGGAACCCGCGGCCATAAAATTGGCTAAGGAAACGAAAGTGCTTGGTCGGACTCATGATGTCAAGATACAGATGGATATACAATTTGTGAGTTTGATAAAGAGTGAGGCTTGCGAGTTGGAGGATTCCGGGGTCGAATTGTAGATAACCATAGTTTTGGATGCAAGATGTTATCCGAACACGGGGCATGGGAATTCAATAATGCATCAGGGGGAACCCGCGGTCATAAAATTGTCTAACGGTTGAGACGAACTGGGAAAAATATAAACAGATGCTTTGAAATATCAACAAATGCTGGGAAAAATGAGTCGCAAGCTTCGATTCCGGGTCGAAATGTAGATCACCGAATTTTTGGGCACAAGATGTATACTGCACACACGGGGCATGAGAGTTGTATGGTGCCTATGCAGGAACTCGTGGCCATAAAATTCGTGAACTATGAAAACGAATGGCGGACGGTTGGACTCGTGATGTAGAGATATAGATGGACATGAAATTTTCCACTCCACCGTCCTGGGAACCCACGAGCATAGACATGGATCACCCAAGTTTTGGATGGAAGATTTATACTCGGAACACGGGAAATGAGAGTTGGATAACCCATATCCGGGAACCCACAACCATAAAATTGGCTAAGGAAACGAAAGTGCTTGATCATACTCGTGATGTCAAGACATAGATGGATATACAAATTGTGAGTTTGATAAAGAGTGAGGCTTGCGATTTCGAGGAGTCTGGGTTCGAATTGTAGATAACCGGAGTTTTGGATGCAAGATGTTATCCGAACATGGGGCATCGGAGTTCGATAATGCAATGGGGGAGAACCGTGGCCATAAAATTGGCTAACTGTTGAGACAAACTGGGAAAAATATCAACATATTCTTTGAAATATCAACAGATGCAAGGAAAAATGAGTCGCAAGCTTCGAGTCCTGGTTGAATTGTAGATCACCGAAGTTCTGGGCGCAATATTTATACCTCCCACACAGGGCATGAGAGTTCGATGGTACCTATGCAGGAACCGGCGGCCATAAAATTCGTGAACTATGAAAACGAACGGCGGGCGGTCGGACTCGTGATGTAGAGATATAGATGGACATGAAATCTGCCACTCCGTCGTCCTAGGAACCCGCGAGCATAGACATGGATCACCCAAGTTTTGGATGGAAGATGTATACTCGGAACACGGGGAATGAGAGTTGGATAACACGTACTGGGAACCCATGGCCATAAAATTAGCTAAGGAAATGAAAGCGCTCGGTCGGACTCGTGATGTCAAGATATAGATGGATATACAAATTGTGAGTTCGATAAAGAGTGAGGATTGCGAGTTTGAGGAGTCCAGGGTCGAATTGTAGATAACCATATTTTTGGATGCAAGATGTTATTCGAACACGGGGTATGGGAGTTCGATAATGCATTGGGGGGGGAACCTACGACCATAAAATTGGCTAAATGTTGAGACGAACTAGGAAAAATATCAACAGATGCTGGGAAAAATGAGTCGCAAGATTCGAGTTTGGGTTGAATTGTAGATCACTGAAGTTTTGGGTGCAAGATGTATACCGCACACATGGGGCATGAGAGTTCGATGGCACCTACGGAGGAACTAGCAGCCATAAAATTCACGAACTATGAAAATGAACGGCGGTCGATAGGACTCGTGATGTAGAGATATAGATGGACATGAAATCTGCCACTCCGTTGTCCTGGGAACCTGCGAGCATAAACATGGGACTAAGTATAGAATCAGAAATGCATAATAGAGAGGAAGAAAAAAAACGGAGAATGGATAAGTATAGAAGAGGAAAAAGAGGGGGAGGTAAGAACCAACATGAAAACAAACTGTTACATAGGAACACATGAAAAGAAAAGATGGAGTACAAATTTATTTATTTCAAGATAGCAGCACAAAAAATATAATTGACACGAAGACAAGTCAATGTACAGGAAGATATGGAGTGTCCAAGGAGGAAAAAAAAAACAGAGATGAAAACCAGTTCAACAAATACAAACAGAGTGAACGAAAAACTATTGGATATGGAACATGGGTAGAAAAACACACCTTTGCATGGATTCTTCTACATTCCTGGTTAGGAGTTCTTTGCGGTGTCTAGTTTTCCTATTTGTTTCTATGAACAAAAGCAAAAAACAAAATGGACATGAACATAAGTTGACATGTAAAGAAAAAACAAAATACTATGTACATAGACTAAATAAAATAGAATAAGAGGAATAGAGTAACAGATAGTGTTAGAAGAATGCGCCTCTTTTCTTTTTCTTTTTTTTTGGTTCATTCAAGTGTGTGTGTGTGTGTGTATTTTTTTTTTTGTAAAAAAAAAATTGTGACCAAAAGCAATTACAAACCAGGGAAAACTAAGAAGTTGGATATCTCGATTTTCTGCAACAAGAGAAATATGATTCTGCAATATTCCTCATGTATATTTCATAATTCAAGTGCAACACCAATTGTGTGGTGACCAGACCAGTATGTGTACAAACCAGGG
>JASDQU010880875.1:13053-31765 GCA_032191745.1 Picea mariana
ACCCTTGGGAAGTTTGGTGTGGTGGTTTGAGGCATTTTTCTTAGGGATATATGCTTGAATCCATTAGGGAACAAGTCATGGATTTCCTCCTTTGACCATGTTTAGGGCCTTGAAAACCATGCCTAGTGCTTAAAACATATGAATGACATTGATATCCTCACTTGAAGGGAAATCAATCCCTTGGAAGGCCATGTGTGGTGGTTCAAGGTGTTATTCTTATCCTTGGATGCCTAAAATCCTCCTTTATGGCTTGAAGGATAGATTTCCGCCCTCAACCATGTGCAGGCCGAAGACACTTTCATAGTTCTAAAAATTGTCAATACAGCTATAGAGGAATTAGATGGGTCCCATGAGCCAAGAGATGGATCGAGTCTTAAAAGTTGTAAGCATCATTAGGATCATGTTTTAGGGTTTTTGTGTACAAGATGAGTTGTACATAAAAGTGGGCAAAAGTTCTAAAGAAGAACCTCAAAAATTACAATATTGCTCTAAATAATATGAGATGGTGTTAAGTAGAAGAATGATAAAAAAAAATTATATAGTAAATAATAAACTAAATAATTTCATGATTTTAAGAAACATATATAATAGATTAATAATAAAAACAAATATCACCTTTTAAGATAATTATATAAATAATTTAAATTTAACAAATAAATATTAAAATGAAAAGTATTAAATTACATAAATACTTTAAAAAACAAACAATGTAATAAAGATTAAAAAGTTAAAAAAAATCCTTAAAAATTAAGTATGCCGTCATATTAATGTAATGTTTTAATTTAAATAGAAGTTTATTTAGGCTTATCTCAATGCAAGATTTTTATCGTGTAAAATTCAAAATGGAGGTGGAGAATTTTTAATGTAATGTTTTAATTTAAATAAAAGTTTATTTATGCTTAGATTTTTATTAATAAAATTCAAAATGGAAGTGGAGAATTTCTATTTAACCCATTATAATTTTAAAAGATATTCATATTTCTTTTAGCCTATTGTATAAATAACTCTAAACTGAAGGTAGAATTCTAAATTGGCATAACAGATTCCTCTCTATGGGAGGAAGATATGTTCTGATAAAGGCTGTACTGGAAAGTATCTCGGTCTTTTGGATGTCATTAGCCCATATCCCGGCAACTATTTTGACCTCTCTTCGTCAACTCATCTTCTCCTTCCTTTGGACTGAAAGTAAAAAGAACAAGGGCTTTCATCTTAGCAAATGGGAGGTTTTATCTAAACCAAAGATGATGGGAGGTTGGGGCCATAAAAATCTGCCTCTTTTTTATAAAGCGCTCACGGCAAACACTCTGTGGAGAATTTTAACGAAACCGGGCCTATGGAATAGAGTTATCACTGCAAAATATCTCTGTCATATCCTGGTTCACCTATGGATCAGATTCACCTCAGGCAGTCCTACAAAAGGCTCTCGAACCTGGAAAAATCTCTTATCCTCCCTTCCGATTCTATTACAGTGGATCTCGTGGAATTCGGGTAATGGATACTTAATTGAAGTGGGCAGAGACAGCTTCCTGGGTTTGGGGAGAAAAGTCTTACTCTCTCCTTCTCTCCTAGTGCACTTACAAGCCAAGAGTCTCATTTTCTTGAATCAATTCTGCTATAAGAACTCAGAAGGATCGTTGGGTAACTCTTGGCTCAGTGGAACGGATCTTCTACTGGATCCTGAGCATTTATCTGAATGGGACAGCTTCATCAAGATTATAAAAGAATCGGGCCTGAGACTACAAGAGAAATCAGATTCAATTTTCTGGACGGGAGGAGATGGCTCGGGCCAGCTCAATGCAAAAAATGTCTATCTAGCATTGGCAACAAATCGCTGGAAACCACTAAAAGCCAGCTGGAGACAGAGAATTTGGAGGGACGACTGCCCCATGAAACTCAAACTTTTTGCGTGGCTCCTGATCGAAAACAAATTATTAATGTGGGAAAAGCTGCAAGCTCATGGCTGGGAGGGCCCGAACCGATGTATACTATGCAAGTCTGCAAGTGAATCCACTCTCCATGTCTTCCTTCATTGTTCCTTCATTCGAGCGATCTGGTCAAACCTTACACCTGTGTTGAAGATCATCTCTCCATGGTCGGGTTCCAACATTCAAGATTGTTTTCGTATTTGGTTTAAGGATAACAGCATACATAAATTGCTTCCAGTCCACCTCTGTTGGCATGTTTGGAAGGCTAGGAACGAAGCAATTTTTCAAGACAAGTCTCCTTCATTATATAGAATATCAAACCACTTTCTTGCTGAAGCTTCTAGCACTAGTTCGATCGTAAAGACGTCGCCCTCCCTTCGACACACTTTTGTTATACCCACTGACAGGACAGTGGCCTGGTTCGATGGAGCCTCGCAACAAGGAGGGGATCTTTGTGGAGCTAGGGGGAAAATTGTTCTAAACCCTCACACGTGCATTCGATGGACCTTGAACTGCGGACAAGGAACAAACACGAAGGCAGAACTTTTAGGTGCTTGGGCATCTCTTGTCCTGGCAAGTCGATACACCGAAGAGTTGATACTGCTTGGAGACTCAAAACTTGCTATTGACTGGTTAAATGGTCTTGCTGATTTCCAGGTAGCAGTCCTTGGATGCTGGAAAGAGAGAACCAAAGAAGCAGCGTTGCTATTTAGAAAACTCTCTTTCCAACACATTTTCCGAGAAGAAAACAGCGAGGCAGATTCCCTCTCAAAAATTGCATTGCATCTTCCATCGGGCCAAATCTGCTATACAATTTGGGAGAATGGCATTGAAGGACCAGCCAACAAGATTAAGCTTTGATTCGTCTTTTACAGTTTGAATATGAAAATCTTTGACCGGAAGCGGATCACTATTGAGAATTTTGAGTTGAAAGTCTTTGACAGTCATGAAAGAACCAAGCTTTTAGCATTCTTCCTAAATTGAGCTGCCTGCCGTGTGATCGGTCATTGTAAATTTTTATATCCTTTTGAATATAAAAAATATTTTTCTCGTGGAAAAAAAAAAAAACTCTACATCCTAAACAAAAAAGGTTATTAAATACATTGTTTACAAATATAAAAAACAAATATTTAAAAACTACTTTACAAAACTGGTTTTAAAATTCCTCAAACTACATTCTTAACAAAGTCCACGGCGATGCCACTCCAATGCTCTTGACCTTATCCTTGCTATTATACCATTGGGAGATGTCTTAATTCAGTTTTAGTTTTCCTAGAAAAAATACGTCTCGCAAATTGGGCTAAAAGTTGCATTGGCCTGTAGTGGGGTGCGATGAAGACTATATAAAATGGTTAGGTCAAAGAAATTAATATTAAGACGAAATTAAATTGTATTTTCCTAACCTAAATAAATATTTAAACCCATCACTATATTTTGAAAATATCACTTTAAGAATATATTAAATGGTTTGGTTAAAAAAAATTAATACTAACCTGAAAAAAAAATTGAATATTTCCAATACCAATAAAGCTAAATAAATATTAAATATTAAAGGCCACGAGAATATTTTTAAAGTTCCACTTTCTTTGTCGATTTCTGTGTAACAAAATATAAAATGTTGTCTTGGTCTGCCATTAATTTTTAACCCTTAAAATCATATTAATAATATAAAATATGCATACATTTAACATATTAAATTTGATACAAATAATTTATCACTTCAAAATTCATGACAGCTGTGACATTCATGATGACAGACCCTTATCCGAAACCATGTTTTACATTTTAAAATAATGTAGTCTAAACCTTTGATTTTTTATTTTTTAGAGTTTTTATTAATTTATTTTTTTATATTTTTTACTGAAATTTGATAATAATAAAAAGTTGTAACTCCAGATTTGAGTGATTGGGTGTGATTAATTAAAATGTCTCAGTGCTGAATTTATTTATACATTCAAAAATACAATTTAAAGAACAAAAAATGATGATTTCACCAAGATCTTAGCTAGATTCAAAAAATAATGAAAAAAATAAAAAAATTGAATGTTTAAACAACTGTTTAGCTAGATTCAAAAAATAATGAAAAAATTCAAAAAGTCTGATGTTTAAACAACTATTGTAGTAGTAGAATGAGTACAGTTGACAGTTTTTTTCTGCTACTTTTTCAGGTTGATTTTGCTCGAAATTAGGTGAGGAATGGTTGGATCTGCAGATTTGAGTGGCTAAGTTTGTATAATCCAAGTGTCCCAGTGGTTTTCAGCATACTGAATCCATTTATATATTCAAAGATACAACTTAAACAACAGGAAATAGTGTTTTTCTCCAGATTTTCATTGTCGGATTCGGGCCAAAAAAACCCAAAAGGTGGAACGTTTAGTCAAAGCCATTATTTTAGGATTCCAACACTGAATCCATTTATTTATTCAGAAATACAATTTAAACAACAAGAAATAGCAATTTTCTCCAGATTTACATGTTGAATTCCTGCCAAAAAACCCAAAAGTAGAATGTTTACTCAAAGCCACTATTTTAGGATTCCAACACTGAATCTGTATTCAGAAATACAATTTAAATAACGGGAAATAGCGATTTTGTCCATCTTTACATAACCAAATTCCTGTCAAAAAAAACTCAAAAAATAGAACGTTTAGCCAACACCATTATTTTAAAAATCCAACGTTAAAACAATAACAATGGATACTGTGAAGAAAAATTGTTGAAAACGCTAAACAAAGACATACTGAAGTAACAGAAGATGGGATTATTATGGAGGTAGCTGCCCATTTGTTCCGTTTTGGGATTTGCTGGAATTTCCGGTAGCTAACTGATCAAAGAGTGACTTAATAGGAAGAAAATCCATAGAATTTGCAGTGGAGAAGGCTTTGCAAGAGGTGAATGCGCCATTGATGACCAGATTTTGGCCGCTGATGTAGCGGGCCTCATCGCTGCACAGAAACAGGGTGGAGTTGGCAACATCAACGACTTCGAGAGTGAGACCCTTGAGCTCCATGGTCGTCTCCAGCATATCTTCCGCGCATCTTTTGTCGAAAGAGGGGAAAGTCTTCCTCATGGCGTCAATCAACATGGGCGTTGGCACGCCCGCCGGAGAAATGCAGTTCACCCGGATGCCATGCTGAGCGAGATCGATGGCGGTCGACTTCATAATCCCCAGAACGACGTGCTTGGAAGCCGTGTAAGAAGGCTCGTTGGGCATGGCCATGACCGACGCCATGCTGGATGTCATAAGAACAGAACCTCTGGTTTTGGCGTCGATCATCGCCTGGGCCGCGTGCTTCGTGCACAGATACGCCCCCCGCACGTTCACCGCCATAACCCTCTCGAAATCCTCGAGAGTCACGTCTGCCATGGAAGAGAATAGCCCGCCCGGGATCCCGGCATTGCTGAACATTATGTCGAGACGCCCGTGCTTCTCCAGCGCGTAGTCGACCAGGGCGGAGACGTCCGTTTCCTTCGACACATCGCAGTGGAAAAAACAGGCATTCGAAGCAAGGGATTTCGCCAAACGATTTCCGAGGTCGTCCTTAATGTCTGCAATCACCACTTGCGCTCCATTCTGCACGAATAACTTGGCGCTCACCTCTCCTATCCCGCTGGCTCCTCCTGTGATCACAGCGACCTTGCCCTCCAACCTGAAATATGAAATCCAACAAAAACAGGGATCAGAGATCAAATGAAGATAACCACGAAATTTCAATGAAAAAATACCTCATATTGTCTACTGCCTCTGCAAACCCCGACGATGGATATGCAGAACGGGGGGCGCAAACAACATATTTGTAATGCCTTCATCGCCATGGCATTGTCGATGATTTCAACAACCCACTTTGTTGTCCGGACCCATTTTAATTTAAATGGCTGAGAAGTTTTCAGCTTTGGTTTCCGCCTCAGATATTATACAATTCTTTTGGTGTATGTCAGCCTTATTTCGATATTTTATTTTGTTTTTTTTTGGTGGGCAGTGAGTCTTCATTCAACATTTTTGGTGGGCAGTGAGTCTTCATGCAACTATGTTGTCCCTGTACGACCTTGTACATTCAACTTTCTCAAATTTGTATGTGTTGTGTGTAAGGTACCAAATGTAATATAATATGTAAAAATAGGAATATTCAACATATATCAATGGAACAACATAATAATGAGAAGAGCAACACCAAAAATGACACATTTATTCAAGAAAGCAATGTTCACTTGCATCTTTAAGGGGGCAACCTGCAATAGAGCAAAGCTCTATTACAATAATTCTCAAGACAAATATGTCTCGTGCCTCCTACTCTTATTTATATTAATTCTATTTTCTAAAGAACCTTCTAGCGGAGGATCTTTCTAGAAGCAGAAGCTTCTATTAGGTCTTCTTACATTTACTTGTTCACATTTATTAAATAGGCCTTATAAACTAATGTTAGCCTTTATTACATGAAAACTATATTATTCTACCTACGTGAGGGGTTAGGGAGGTTAGGTCTCTAACATGCCCCCCCCCCCTTGAAAAACAACCTTGTCTTCAAGGCTTGAGATGAGGAAATTGTTGCAGAATGGTAGCGGGCTCCCAGGTGGCATCTTCTGGATTTGTATATTTCCATTGCATTAACACTTCCTGGATGGTGTGTTGACGGAGACAACACTCACGTTGGTCTAAGACTGCTTGGGGCTGAAACCAAATGGAACCTTCGCCATCCAACTCAAGGAGACCGGTTTGAGTTTGGCACTTAGTTCCAATCACCTTCTTTAAGCATGAGACATGAAAAACAAGATGAAGCTTAGAATCACTGGGAAGAGATAACTGGTAGGCAACTGGCCTCACATGCTTGAGAATGGTATAATGACCATAAAATTCAGGAGCAAGATTCTGACAATGTTCAACTTTGAGTAAAGTCTTCCTTTAAGGTTACAGATGAAGAAACACCTAGTCCCCTTCAACAAATCGACGTTCGGAATGATCTTGATCAGCTTGTTTCTTCATGCAATTTTGATCCATCGCCAAATTTTCTTTGAGTGTATGGAGAATGGAATCACGTACTATAAGATATTTTTCAACCTCTTGAACGTTCGAGACACCTAACATGTATGATAGAATCGACGGTGGATTTTGTCCATGTACTGCTTCAAAAGGAGTCATGTGAATAGTTGTATGGTAAGATGTGTTTTACCACCATTCAACTAGTGGTAACCACTAAGACCACTGATGTTGTCGGTCAGATTCAAAACAACATAAATATATTTCCAAACACTTGTTGACAATTTGAGTTTGGCCATCAGTCTAGGGATGATAGGTGGTGTTGAGATGTAATTGAGTTCCTTGTAGCTTGAACAATTCTTGCCCAAAATTGTTGGTGAATGTGGGATCCCTATCAAAGGCAATAGAATGTAGCATGCCATGAAGTTTGAAGATATTATCCATGAAAACTTGAGCCATTGTGGATGCGGTGAAGAGATGTTGCAGAGCACAGAAATGAGCATATTTGGAAAGACGATGAACCACCACCATGATGATTGTCTTATTGTTGGATTTAGGTAGCCCCACAATGAAATCCATAGAAATATCCTGCCAAATAGAAGGGGGAATTGGAAGGGGTTGGACTGTCCTGGTGCTTTGATTGTTTCACCCTTGTTGCATTGGCAGACATCACATTCAACCACAAAGGTGTGGACTTCATATTTCATATCATCCTAGAGAAAAGAACATTTGACCCTTTCATAGGTTTTGGTAAACTCAAAATACCCAATTGTGGGTGAAGCATTAAGCTCAGAAAGTACAGTGGATTTAAGTTGTGAATGTTTTCTTAAATATAGACGACCTTTGTAGTGAAGCTCATTATTGTGCCAAGAGTACTCCGAAGAAGCTTGAGAATTTTCTTGCAATTATTGGATTAGGCGAGAGATTTTGGGACCTTGCAACCATTCTTGGTGAGCGACGTGGATCCAATATGGGACAATGAAGGAGAGGGAAAAGAGGGACCCTTCTTCTTCATATTTTGGGAAAGAGTGTCAACGACCACATTTTCTTTTCCCTTCTTGTAAATGATCTCATAATCATAGTCAAGTAGCTTGGTTACCCATTTCTGTTGCTCCGGGGATGAAATTCTTTGTTCTGGAAAAGACTTGAGGCTCTGGTGATCAATTTTAATATGGAAGCATTGCCCCAATAGATAAGTATTCCAAAGATCCATGACATGCATAATAGACAACATTTCCTTTTCATAGACCGATTGCCCAAATGTCTATCTGAAAGTTGTTTGCTGGTGAAATCCAAAGGTCGACTGTCTTGCATGAGGACTACCCCAATTCCTTTTCCTGAAACATCATATCCCAAGACAAAATTCTTAGTGAAGTATGGAAGTGTTAGGGTCGGCATTGTGCACATAGTCGCTTTCAAGGCATGGAAGGATTGATCAGCTTATAGAGGCCAAGTGAGGACATTCATTTTAAGGAGAGTAGTGAGAGGTTCTGCAAATTTTCCATAATTCTTAACAAACTTGCGATAATAACATGTTAAACCCAGAAATCTGAGCAAGCTCTTAAGAGTTTTAGGGAAAGGCCAATCCTGCATAGCTTCTTTGGACAATGAGATTCATGATGACCATTTTTGTGTCATACAAATCACTTGATCTTACTCAAGTCATCCTTCTTCCCCGGTTGTGACGTTCCTCCTTCACTATTACCCTTCTTGCTAGGAACCTTTACTTTTCCCTTCCTTGTCTTACTGGAAAGGGCCATGTTCTCATCACTACCACCTTACTTGTTGGATTTAGAATCCTCTCGAGTCTCTTCCTGGATACAATCATCCCAAAGCCTCTACAATATGGAGGACTCTTCCGAGTGCAGACTCCCTTGAAAAATGGTTCCCAAGACTTTGGAAGACCATTCAATTCCACATGTACAAGTTCAACGTCATCCACTTTCTTCCCAATAGTTGCAAGTTGACCTCGTACACAAGTGATTCTCATGAAGTGGCTAGTAACATTATCAGATCTAGACATCTATGTTAATCTGAGTTTATTTCTCAAGATCATCTTCCTGTTCAATTTTTCGCTCTAGAATAAACTTTCCAAGGCATCAAACATTTTATTGGCCATCTTCTTCTCAGATAAGTGAGGAATTAAGTAATCCTTTATTGCATCAAATATTACCCACTGGGCTTTGATCTCCTTCTTCTCATTAGGTGCCAAATCTTGCAGATCTTTCGATAAAATAAAAACCTTCTATGTTATCTCCCAAAGGTCATGTTCCTTAAAAATCAAAGTAACCCTCTCTTTCCAAGATAGGAATTTATATGTTCCATCTAATCTATAACACCCCATTTTCCCCAAATATGTAATTATGTTTAATACTTCATGCAATGTAATTGATAAAGATTGTGATTTTGTTTGTGTTAATAAAAACACCAAACAACTAACTGAGAGGGAATTCTTGCAGTATTGGCCATGATACCACGAGTGGGACTGATGAGGTGGGACTGTAATGTTTATGAGAAGAAAATAGGAAGCTTTCCTAGAAATCCTACCTACACCTACAAAACCTTGGATGCATAACTTTTCCAAAGTACCTTGTTCTCCCTGAGCACAGGGAACCCATTAATGACATTCATATTGGAGAGTTGGAGTAGTTATAACTATATTCAAAATTGTACTCGAAAGAGTGAAGGGTCGATTGCAGTGTCAGCTAGAAGTATGCAGAGTTAACCCTTCAATTTGGTAGTTTGACCCCTGGGAGCTTGTTTCTGAAAGAAGCGAGTGGTTATATCAAGGAATAGAAGGAATGTTCCCATGGAGGAAAAGGAGTGAGGAGGAAGAGGGTGCGAGAACATAAGAGCACACATAGATGAAAAAACACGTTGTGTAGAGAGACAAAAACCACTCACACCTAGAGACAAGTAGTTTGACTCACAAAAAATGGTAATGTGAGTGAGCAGATCGTGCTCATGCATATAAACTTGAGAAACAAAAGAACTGGGAATTTTTCCTGAGGAAAATAGGAATATTTCCTATGACATGAATGGTCACCCTAAAATAGAGAATACCCATATTCGTACTCAAGCAAAGAGGGACACAACTTTGCGATTTTTGTAAAGAAACTGACATTAGTAAGGGGAGGGCACCGAAGGAATGTGTAACAAAGAAAGTACTCCCTTGTGCAGAGGAAATCCATCTTGAAATGTGCCTGATAAACTTGTGGAGGTCCTAAGCCTAGTGGAAAGAGGGGAAATTTTGTTATTTTCAATGGAGTGAAGGAGAGTAACCTTCCTGATCCATTCCTTGACCTATTAGCCAACCTATGAGATTCCCATAGTGGTATGATGGCCTGACACGAGGGTGGATTGCTATAGAAAGGAAAAATTACAGCACAACCTACAGTTGGGTGAAAAGACATTCACCCTTGATCAATTGGCTAGTTGAAAATTACACTGAATAGATAAGTATTTCTCTGAATGTCCATTGAATGTTTATTAATGATTGTGATCTACATTCTATTATTGATAATAGTCTGTCTATGATGATTGAAATATTGAATTTTAGTTTAAATTGAGGAATGTAATATCCTCTTAAGGGGTTAATGAATTAACTCTGAGGATTGTGTATGGGAAGCCAGTGTAGGTTGATAACTCCGTGTTTTCCCCATCCCTTGAGTGGAAAGTTTGTAGGATATAAAAATCTCCATTTAGGAGTCTTGGTAGAATTTTTCATGCTTGTTGATGAAGTGAGTTGAGAGCATGAGGGAGTAGAGTCAAAATCCATGCATGAAGTTGCAAGGAAGACCGCAAATCCAATTCAGTTTGTGAGTGTAAGACTTATTGAAGAAGTGAAGAATATTGATAATAAGTGAAAACATTGTCATAGATTTTCTCACTTGGATTCAAAGTGTTTTTATCTCCATACTGATGATAAAAATACTTGGATTTTGAAAGTATGTATCGAGCGCCCATGTCCTGGTGTAGAACTGTCTAGGGTTCAACACTTTCGCCGCCATGGAAGCTCAGGGAGGAGGGGAGCCGCCGCCCCCTCCTTCTCCGTCCACCTCCTTTCGAAAACTGATCGCATCTTGTAGCAAGAAGACTGCCCCCTCAGCTCCCCCAAGCTTCGTCAAGAAACTAGACGCTATTCCGGAGATTGACCTGCCTTCCGAACATCCAATGAAGGTAGCCCTATCACTCTCTAAATGTGGACTTGTAGGTAAATTTATGGGGCTAGGGCCCTCAACCAGATCCACAGACAACTGGATACAACGAAACTGGAGACCGTTGATCACAAACAGTGTTACGTGCTATGCGGTCGGGAGAGGGTATTTTATTTTCAAATTTATCTCTCAGGAGGACAGAGATTTGATCTTCAGAAATGGACCATACTTCATGGGCACCGAAGGTCTCTATTTAAACTGATGGACCCCAAGCTTTGATTCGGCCTCAGAAGTTCCCAAAGACGTCCCTGTCTAGGTAAGACTTCCAAATCTACCAATACACTGCTGGAACCCAACCTCGCTTCAAGCAATCGGGAATGGACTGGGGTGCTACATTGATCGAGCAGATCCTAGAGACTAGTACTCCTGTGCGTGGATCTGTGTGGAAATCGACCTGGAGGTAGGCCTGCCAGAGGCAATAAAATTAAAATTTGGGGATTGGCACCACTTCCAAAAGCTGGACTACGAACAACTCCAGTTCAAGTGCAGAGGTTGTCATGAATATGGTCACTTCCAAAGGAACTACCCAAAGAACCCTTCTACAGAGAAAGAAGGGGATGAAGGCTGGCAACATGCCCAGAAGGGGAAATCCAAAGCGAAAGGACCAAGAAACGAAAAGACAGCCCCACCGCAAACCAAAATCTCAGGAACCAAGGAAACTGGGAATAGCTTCAGCATTTTGGCAAAAGAAGTCGACGGAGAGGAACTAGATCCAAGTAAAGATGTTCAAGAGGAAGGAGAAAAAGGTAACCAAAACCCCGAAGACAAAGGGAATCCAACAGCAGAAGAAGAAGGGGTGCAAAACAACTCCCTCCAAAGGATGGAAGGTAGTTAGAATATAGAGGAAGGGGAGATCTCAACAGGTAGCGACTTAGAAGACGCAAGCGAGGCTTGGGCCACTCCAAAGAAAACGGGAAGAGGCAGGAAATCCAAAAAAGCTGAAAGAGACCAAGAAAATTACAAAGACATCCTCAAAGGGTCACAACCCACCATCAAGCAGTTGATCATCGTTCGACATACGAGAAAGCAAGCCAAAGCCTCCCAAGGAGGCCATCCCTCCTCCCAAGGTAATTAATGATTCTAACCTCCTGGAACTGTAGGGGAATGGGCAGCAAAAGAAAGGAAGAAGCACTCAAGGATATAATCAAAGCTTCAAAAGAAAACGTCCTCCTTCTCCAGGAGACCAAGATGAGCCAGCAAGACTCAATCAAAACTTCGTTGAACGTTTGGAGAGGCAGCCAAGGAATAGCTGAAAACGCCAGAGGTGCCTCAGGAGGACTCTGCACTCTGTGGAACACCTCCAAAATAGACATGATCAGCTTTGACACATGCATGCATTGGATTCACACCAAACTCCTCCACAAAGAATCAGGTTACTAGGTAAGTATCTTTAATATCTATGTGTCGCAGCACTCGGGGGAAAAAAACAATGCTAGGAATCCCTACAAATCTACCTACAACAAAATGAACTCGACAATATCATTATCGGTGGGGATCCGAATGTAACCTTAGCTCAAAAGGAAAAAAGAGGGGCTTCCATAGTGAGAGATCCGGCCAGAGAATGGGTGGAAGATCTAGCCACAGCCTGAGACCTTTTAGACATCAAGCCGGCCAAAGGACTTTACATGTGGACAAATAAAAGGATCGGACCTGGGCACATAGCTGCCAGGCTAGATAGATTTCTTGTCCAAAGCTCCCTCCTGTTACTAGGAATCACAACAAATGCAATGATCCTGCCCCACAGTGTATCAGATCACAAGCCCATTCGTCTAGAAATTAAATATGACCAAGTCAGAGGACCCATCCCCTTCAGATTTAGCCCGACCTAGATCCAAGACAAAGACTTTTTCTCCCTGGTTTCCAAATCGTGGACCAGCGCTATTAAAGGCTCATCTTTTTATGTTTGGGAGGAAAAACTAAGAAGGTTAAAAAGAGCCCTAAAACTATGGGCAAAGAGCCAGCCAAATCCAATAGCAGTGCGCATAGCAACCCAATTGCAGCTTGAGAGCCATCAACTGGAAATGGAACACAAAGAGGTCACGCAGGAAGTCCTGCAACATGAAGATATCCTTCAAAGACAATGGCACAAAGCCTGCAGAGAGGAGGAAAGCTACTGGAGGAAAAAATCAAGAAGTCTTTGGCTGAAAGAAGGAGATAAAAATACAAGCTATTTCCACAAGCAAGTGGAGGCAAGGAAACAATACAAAGTAGTTACAGAAGTACAAGTCCAAAATAAAACAATTGCAGACCCAAAGGGCATAAAACAAGCAACCTTTGAAGCCTTTGAGGTGCTCTACACAGAACCACAAGGGACAGAAATAGACCCGCAGATGTACCCACTCACCATTATCCCAGGCCTCATCAATGAGGATATCAACAACAAGTTGACCAGGGAGGTATCACAGCAAGAGATAAAGGAGGCCTTGGATCAAATGAACCCAGATAAGGCCCCTGGACCGGATGGTTTCACTGCCAGATTCTATCAGCAATGTTGGGATATAATAAAAAAGGATCTAACCAAAATGATCAAGAAATCACAGCAGAGTAATAAGCTGGGTGGAAGCACCAACTCGTCCTTTCTGGAACTCATCCCAAAGGAGAAAGGAGCAGTCTCCTTCAACCGCTTCAGGCCAATCTCCCTTTGCAACACAAGCTATAAAATTCTCACCAAAGTTATAGCCAATCGACTCAAGTCAATCCTCCCTCATTGTTCCTGAAAACCAAGGAGGCTTCGTCAAAGGTAGGCAGATTGTCGATAACATCATCCTTGTTCAAGATGCCCTTCATTCAAGTATCCGGAAGAAAGACAAAGGTATGATCATTAAATTGGATCTAGCTAATGCCTTTGATAGAGTTAGACATAAATTTTTATTTGAAGTCATGAGAAAGTTTGGTTTTGATTCGACCTTTGTAAACTGGATAAAAGCTTGTATTGGATCACCATGGATAGCCCCACTGGTGAATGGGAAAGTAACAAAGTTCTTCCAAGCTTCCAGGGGTTCAAGACAAGGGTTCCCCCTTTCACCCCTTCTCTATGCAATCCAAGCTTCAGTCCTAAGCTACCAGCTAGAAAACTCCCAAGTTCAAAAAAACCTCCAGGGACTAAGAATCGTGCAAGGGGTGAAAGAAATAAACCATGCACAATTTGCGGACAATACACTGTTGTTGGGAGGGGCAAGTCCAATAATAGCAAAAAAGTTTAAGGAAGAGCTGGAAGCTTATGCTGCAGTCTCTGGAAGTGAAATAAGCCCGGCCAAAAGAAAAATCTATGGATGGAATATCATGCCAAATGAGATGCTGGGAATCACAAGAGTTCTGGGGATGGAAGGGCATACTAATTGGGAGGCCTTTAAATACCTGGGAATCCCCATTTTTAAATTAGCCCCAAGAGCCTCTCACTGGAACCACCTGATAGACAAACTAAAAAGTAAATTTTCCTCCTGGGGGGCGAACTGGTTAAATTTACCAGGGAAAGAAGTCCTGATTAAATCCGTGGTGACCAGCATCCCCATCTATCAAAGCTCGCTGCTTTTAGCCCCTTCCACCGTCATCCAAAAAATTGAAGCACAACAAAGGCGCTTCTTGTGGGAAGGAGGAAAGCAGGTACGAAGGAAATTGCATTTGATAAGTTGGGAAAAAACCTCAAAGCCTTTCTCGGAAGGGGGCCTTAACTTTAAAAAAACCCAAGCTCAAAATCTGGCACTGGGGGCAAAGTTGCTTTGGAGGATGGTCACTGGAAAACCAACTTGGAGCAAACTAGCACTCTGGAGAAAATACTTTAGGGGGCCCAGGGATCGATGCTTAGAGTTTTCGTGCAAAGAATCGAAAGGCTCCCCTATCTTCACTCTTTGCAAAAAGGCTCTGCCACATTTCAGTCCTCATCTCACATGGGTGCCAAGAAATGGAAAGAAAATCAAAATCTGGCAAGACTCAATACTGGGAGACCCCCCTCTAGAGCTGCGACAGGATCTAAATCGACTCAAAGACTGGATGGATAGTCAAAACATTGTTACTCTCTTTGACATCTCAATTTGGGGGGAGGACAAGCTCATGACCTGACAAGGGTGGGGAGTGCCCAACATACCCGCTAATCTAGAAGAGGATTGGAGCACCCTTCAAAGTTGTCTACAAGGGAAAGCCCCTCTAAAAAAGAAAGGTAAAGATGAAAGAGGCTGGGGAAGGAATGCAAAGGCCTACACCACAACAGAGGGCTACCAACTCTTCACCAGCGTCCCCATCGCCCTGCCTAATCTGACAATCTGGAAAGCAATCTGGCAGTCCAAGTCCATCCCAAAAATCGACCTTTTCATATGGACGCTTGCACACAATAGCATCCAAACAGGGGAGAACCTCAAAAGACGTGGTTGGGAAGGTCCCTACAGGTGTCCTTTATGTCTACTTGCCGAAGAATCCATAGACCATCTTGTACTCAACTGTGTTTTCTCCAAAGAAGTCTGGAAGCTAGCAACAGGAACACAAAGTGTCCTCAACCTTCCCCCTGATATAAGAAGTCTCCTTCTCCATTGGGACTCTTTCTACCCTTTCACATCTAAGAAAAGAAATCAAGCCTTCACTATGTGGAAAGTACTTCCAAAGTTTATCCTGTGGAACCTTTGGCTAGAAAGAAATAGCAGAATCTTCAGAGATAACCAAAGAAGCACAGCCATGGTCGTCACCAGAACTCATGCTCTCTTTGGTGAAACTTCCCCTTATCTCTGCAATTCAAATAATGACCAAACGTTGGATGCTTCAGAGGAACTCTGGCTAAGCCATTTCAAGATCCATTGTCATATGGGCAGGAAATCCAACAACCTAATCAAAGAGGAATGGGAGGTAAGGAAAGACAAACAGGAGTTTGCCAATTGGAAAAGAGGAAGGAACACACCTATCCTATTCTTTGACAGGGCTTTGAAAGGAAACCCAGGCCAAGCTGGAGGAGGGGGGATAATTGAAAATCCCATTGAGGCTACAACAATACATTTCGTATTGGGCTTAGGAATTGAATCCAACAACAGAGCTGAGGCCATGGCTCTTTGGCAAGGGCTAATCCAAGCAAAAAAACACAGGATCCAGGACTTGATCATAATTGGTGACTCCAGAGTGATTATACAGGCATTAATTCACCACTCTAAGACTCAAAGTGCGATTCTCAATAACCTTCTTGACAAGATCCAACTCCTCCTAAGGAACTTCAAGTCGTATAATCTATTTCATGTGTTAAGGGACCTGAATGGGGAGGCGGACGAGGAAGCCAATAGAGGCACACTTTTGGAGCCGGGGGTATTGAACGCAAATGAAATGGTATTTATCGTGGCTCTCCCATGAAATATGATCTGCCCCCATCTCATATTCAAATGCCAGCTAAGTCAGAAGACAGGAAATTGAGGGAATCGATTAGACCAGGATGTGTCAGAACATTTGGTTGGACGAGAGGGATAGAACAGTACCATGAGAAGGAGCGTCGCAGATATGGAGGAGACAAGAAATCTGCGCAACCATCCCTCACGAAATCTGCAAATCGAAGGGAAATGATGAGAAAGAGTGAAGGAGGAGTTAAAATGAGGGCGAACCCCAAACCTCATCCCATTACCATGGTGACATCACAAGTCTATCCAGGGCAGCAAGTTCGTGAAGTATCCATCAGTAAAGAGCAAGGCGCAAGCAGAAAGGGGACGCATTCAGGAATGGCTTCAAGTTCAACCAGCAAACAAGGCACAAAAGAAAGGCTCAAGGAGATGGATAAAACATTGGAAAATTTGAAGCAACTGCTCCAGTTTCAGCTGGATTTTCTTAAGAATTTGGATTCAGAAGCAGGGAGAAGAATGGAGAAATTGGAGGAGGACATCACTACTGCAAAACTCAGATTTACAAAGGAGCTGGATAAGCTACACAGGGAGCTCAAGAACCCTCAACAGGAATTTGAAGAATTCATAGATTAGCTGGAAGCAAAAATGGCTTAGCTAAACAGTGATTGGAAGCAAGACCCATGAACTAACCCAGCCCACTAGAAGTCTGTTAGCAAGATCTCTCTTCAGCAAAAATGGCATTCTGTATAGAATCCATTGCTATAAATAACTCTATACCTGGTGAAGGTTAACAAAAGCTTAGCTTAGGATTATAGTCTATAGCTATAGATTTAGAAGGGCTCTTCAGAAAGACGGGCACGAAGAAATTCGGTGCCTATTTTGTAACCGAATATGTGGCCAGTCCACCCCTTTTTAATACAAACTCTATAACCGTTTTCGTCACAAAAAAAAAAAAAAAAAAAAAAAAAACTTGGATTTTGAAGGTACTGATGAAGATTTTCCTCCAAGTGAGGATTTCCAAGGCACAAATGAGGATGATGAAGAATTCCCCCCCAAGTGAGTATTTTAAAAGTAGTGATGATGATTATGGAAATGGTGGACAATATTTCCTAAGTGGGGAATTTAAAGGAAGCAATGTTGGTGATGATGATTATCCTCCAAGTGAGGATTTTCAAGGTACCGATGAGGATGATGAATATTTCCTCCAAGTGAGGATTTTCAAGTCAATAATGAAGATGATGAAGAATTTCCATAAAGTGGAGATTTTCAAAGTAGTGAAGATGATTATGCCATTGGTGGACACTCTTTCCCGAGTGAGAAATTTAAAGGCAACAATGTTGATGATGACGATTTTCCTCCAAGTGAGGATTTTCAAGATACCGATGAAGATTTTCAAGGCACTAAGTATGATGATGAATAATTTCCCTCAAGTGGGGATTTTGAAAGTAGTGAAGATGATTATGTCAATGGTGGACACAATGTTGATGATAATTTTCCTCCAAATGAGGATTTTCAAGGCACTGATGACGATGATGGAAAATTTTGTCCAAGTGAGGATCTTAATGGAATTTATAGTCTAATGGGTTATGATGATTTTCCTTCAAGTGAATGTTTTCATGGAAGATCCAATGACATTGGTGATGATGGTAATAATTTTTTTAGTGATTTTGATATTCCTCTCATCATTGAGATTATCAATGAAGATGATGATGGAACTAGGAATGAAGATCATTTTCTCAATAATTCAGGTACAACAAATCAAGGTGATCGGCATTCTCTTGTCAATCTCCTGACAATGGTTTGTTTGATATTCCTTTTGGTGATGAGGAAAATCCTTCTAGTGAGGATGATGAAATANTGTCTAGGACCAGGACTAGACCTTTTTATATCAAACCAAATTGTTCTAGTTATACAAGGTCTAGGAAAGAATTTCACACTAAATCAATTTCCATAAGTAAATTGATTTCAAATGAATGTTGTCAAAATAATTGTTTGAAAAGTATGGACTACATGTGTGCCTTGAATAAAAGGAAGACATATTTGTCAATGAATAAGAGCATACAAAATTCATATTTGATTGGGTGCATGATATCCACCAAGACAGGATATGATTATCACATTGAGAATATTTTACTTTGCAGAAAGGCTTTAAAAAAAATTCACTCAATTGGTAATCTTTGTTTATCAAGAATTCATACAAGGTTGGAAAAAGATCCTTTATTTTATTCAAAGGTACATCATGGACGAGAGAGTGGGCCATTGACAAACACTACATTGTCATTGATGCGT
>JASDQU010880876.1:595-10864 GCA_032191745.1 Picea mariana
GTTTTATGTGGAAACCCAAATCGGGAGAAAACCACAGAATGCTTTTTCTTATATGTCTTGAAGAATTACATTCATTGGAAGCACCAACTTCCTTTGTTTTCCAACTACAACTGAAATGAGGCTCCAACCCCCTAGATTCTCAGGCTATAACTTGAGGGAAGCTCCAACTCCCCAATTCTTTGGCTACAACCAGAAGGAGGCTACAACCCCCAATGTTCTCTAGCTACAACCGGAAGGTGGATACAACCACCTGTCCTTGCCCCATCCTACCACCCTAAAGTAAAAGTAGAATGATGGAACCATTGTCACACTATCACTGTGAGATATACTAGTATAAACCTCTACCAATAAATCTGAACCATGCATCAACATGTACCTCAACTTATAATCAACCTGTACCATAAACAAGTGCATCAACCATGCACCAACCTATAATCAACCTGTACCATAAACAAGTACATCCAACCATGTACCAAGTATGTACCAATCATGTGTCAACTACTCATCAATATGTACCAACACCATCAATTATACACCTCATGTATGTGTGCCAACTCATCAACTACTTGTCTCAACCATGTAGTCAACATGTACCACAACCAAAAGCCATCATCAATTTCATCATCCAAATCTGATTTGTAGCTCTATAATAGACCTAGTGTATATGATCACATTCCTGCAAACCTTCCTTAACTTTAAAAACAAGAGACTAGCATTTTCATCAAACTTTTCTTTAGTCTCACATGCCTAGTTTTGGATTAGTCAACANTTGAAGTAATCATAACTTTGAACCTGTAATGTATAAATATATTAAACTGATACACAATGTTCTTAAGTGTGTTTTTTGCAATTCCTCCAAGTTTCACTACTTGGCACCTCTCCAAAAAGGAGTTATAGCAAAAATGGCATAACTTGCTGAATTCTAGCTTATTCTAGAGAGCGACCTTGTAAAGCGTTCTCCACACAAAATATTTGATGAATTGATCTAAAATTGTTGCAAAACATACTGAAGACTGTCCCCTAACCAACACATTTTGTCTCACTAAATTTGGATCTGTTATGAATAAGTTATGGCGTTTTTACTCGAAACACCTGATTCTGACTAGTTTCAGGATTGGCCACAAACCCTAACTTCCACGGAGTGTAACTCCAAAAATACAATGACCCACAAGATAAAATTTTTACCGTAGATAACTAGATATGTTTTCTCACTTTCATAGAAATTTCACGATCTGAATCATTATACAAAAAAAGTTATTGGGAAAATGGTGAGATGACCTATAAATAACATACCTTAGAAAGCACCATCAAAAGAATTTATCCTTCCTTGCATTTCGGTCTTGTTTTCTTCACCTTCACTCAGAATTTCGTTTTAGATATCCTTGGTTACCTCAGACACATATAGATATTCAATATGATCAAGTGTGATTCAAATGAGAGAGCCTTACCTCTTATTTATACTCTCCAAGTAGCTTCCTTAAAAAGATCTTCTAGGTCACTTGGCCCACTTTCCTTATTTTAGGGTTGGGTCCGCTTCTAATTTCTCCAGTAAATTTATTATTGAAATAATTTATTTTGTATTCACTTTGAATTATAATACACTCATCACTTCACTTTATTATTTACCTTTTAAAATCTCTTAAACCACTTTAAAAAGGTAAACCTTTTGGGGCTTCTAGATGACATATGAGGGTCCTCCAACTTCGTAAGGCCATAACTCTCAAACCGTGAGGAGTTATGTGACGTTCTAGATACCACCAGAAATGGCATGACATGTACTATCCATATAGAATATTATTATCTGAAAATATATCATAACTCATACCATTACCCATCAAACAAACTTGGGTCCATTACCCAAACCTGGGGTCTCCAACTTCTCATGGCCATAACTCTCTAACCGTGAGGAATTATGTGACGTTGCACATACCACCAGAAATGACATCACAAGCACTATCCATATAGGATATTTTCTCTGACAAATTCACTTTCCTTCATCTCATTATTCCACAATTAAGCATGGGTTCTCTTACTCCACAACGCGTCTTCTCGTGAGGGCTTTCACCATAAGGGGACCACTTTGGAGTTCATCCATATTTACTTCTTATCAATAATGACAAAACAATAATGAGTCATATTTACATCAAGCAATATTGGTTCCATTACCCAAACCTTTCTACTATGGGTCTTTCTTCAAGGGTTGACATCAATGACAACCAACCTTAATCAACATAACCATCACACATATAGAATTAGTCAACCCCGCTAGAATTTCATTAACTGCTCTGGAGTTGTCATTAGATATTTTCTTTCCTGCAACATATTTGGGTGGAGTAGTTGGTGAAGCGTAACCATCTACAATACATTTCCAGATATCAAAACCAAGAGCCAACACAAAGTTTTTCATTCTTATTTTCCACAGAGCATAGCCTCCTCCATTGAAAAATGGTGCTTTGTTGTTTGACATTCCCTCTTGTTGATCCATATTCAGGATCTACCTTCAAGTTTGTCAAATTGTGTTGAAGGAAACTTCTCTGATACCAATTGAAGGATCTGATCCTGTCATTGAGAGCGGGGGGTGAACCTGTGACACAACAATTATATGAATTTTTTCATTTATTAATGTAAATAGAATTTTAACACAGTGTTTTATCATGGAACCCAATTGGGAAGACCACAAACTCTTTTCTATTAACTACAAAATTTGTTTTACATGTTACATAGAAGGAAGATATTCTTCCTTTTAGATCAACACCAACTGATCAGGATGCACCCACACCCTAGTTCAACAGTGCCAACTGGTAGGAGTCTACAACCCCCTGTTTAGTCAGCTACAACTGACAAGGAAGCACCAACTCCCTCTGCAGGCACCAAACTGCCGTTGCACCACCCAACCACCCTTGATTTTTTGAATCTAGACAAGCTTCTGTATAGAGTCTTTTACTGCATCTCTCTCTACTTCTCTGATTTAGTATATTCTTTGATTCAGACCGTAGAGACACCCCTCTTCTCAACACTCTTCCTTGATTATATATTCTTCAAACGGTGTGAGAGTGACACAACTGTGTCCCTTTATTTTGACCATAGCACCTCTTCAATTAATTAATATTAATTATTGTTTATTTATTTTACCGTGAAGGTTTTTCATAAATTGATCACAGTCATGGATCAATTTCATCCTTTTAATTTTATCTGAATCTCTACTATAATCGCAGTATCAGAGTTCCACGTAGGTGCTTCCTTCAAACCATTTCTATGTGATCACAGGCGTAGAACCACGAGTTTATCAACTTTAGCAACTTATTATCTTTTTCCCATATATCTTTTATTCCATATGACCAGTAGTGGTAACCAGAGGCTAAGCCAAATGAGTTCTTGAGTGCTTTATCAGATCAACGGTCATGATTTAATCTTCTGACGAGATGGATGACTAATGGGATTTTTCCCTTCGAAACTTTGGGATTTCAACTTCTCAAACTTTCAAATCGGATCGAGCGGTTTATTTCACGGAACCAAATCAATGGTCAGCCTTGATCCTTACACTCATCCTTTCACTGCTAAATCCAATGGCTAGGACTTAATCAAGCATCGATATGGATGGCCATCTTTTACTCTGGGTATTCCGACTTCGGAGATTTCAAATCTCAACCCCTTCTTTCCTCCAGAGTGATCACCTACTGAGTCAGTCATAAAATGGTGGAGACCGCTTGTTGTCAGTTAACATTTCCACTTACACTATCCTTCCACTGTAGTAGATTGATGGTCGAGAATACACCCGAAATTAGATCAATGGTTGAGAATGCTCCCGAAGTGATCTTTTAGATTAGACGACTTGTATCCTTGCTGACATGGTCTCCCATATTCCCTTGCTGACGTTGTCTACTAAGTGGCATTGCTGACGTTGTCCACTAAGTGTCATTGATGACGTGGTCTACTGACCAACAACCCTGATCCAACGGTCATCGTATGTCCTCCAAATCCAATGGTCCTTATTCATTTCATATTTCCCGGCTTCGGGTATTCCAAATCTCAAAGATTTTGGACCATAACCTCCTCACATCTTTTAGACCCGAAGTGAAAATATGCTCGTTCGATCTGGATCTTGGATCAATGACTCGATATATCTATAGTGCAACTTGTTAGTAACAATTCTTGTCCTGGGCACAGGAGTATTCAGGTTTGTAAGTTGCGTGAGAAGCGCCCAAGAAAGACACGGAAAAATCTCATCTCAGGCTTCCCAGCAAGTAAACGGGTGGAATTATATTGTCGATGGTCCAGATTCATCCATAGGAGCAGATCGACGGTCGGCGGGAAATCACGGTTAGCTGAGTTGCGGCGGGATTAGCGTGATGGGTAGCGTATATATTGCATGCAAGAAAAGATATCAATCGTCCATCCAAAGGATGCGTGGCGCGAGATCTAGTCACGTTGGCATTTTGGCATTCGGGAGTTCGAAGGGTGAGGGTTTCACATCGTTCTACATCTCGAAACCCCGAACCCTGAAACGCCGATAAGCGCCTTTGAAGCTAAGCCTATGGTCCTAGCACCTGGTCACATCAAGAGAGCCTAGTAATGGAGACAACTCTCTTCTAAAATCAAATACCATCTCGACTGTTCCGTTGGAGGAAACGTGGCGTACATCTATGCTTTCGCGGTTTGGTCAATCGGGATTTTGAGGAAAATTGCATCGTGAACCTTCGGTACCTGAAATCCCGAAAGGATCGGGACCGTCCATCTGAAAGACACACAGCGCAATAGTTGAGCCACGAGTGGGGCCCTTCGGGATTTTCATGATGAAAGCGTCGAGGTCATCTTAGCCGTTCATCCATCAGTGAGGCTCGGGCACATTTAATTTAAAGAGGGCGCAGATCTGGACAGTCGTGATCCAGCCACTCAAATTCATGGACGAAGTCCAATTCTGCACCCCCTCCGTCATTCTGGCTTTAACGAGAAGGGGGGGGGTCCGAAATCAGAGATAATGTATGCACGCATCTAGATGACCCAAGTCTCGGTGCTTAGATCTACGGTCTGTATTGAATTCCGGACCCCCCCATCGGTTCTACCTTTAATGGAGGGGGGGGGGTCTGGAATGAAATTTCACTATAGCGGGCCCCTATCTATACATGGCACGAATATACTAGTCCCAAGTCCTTGCCGCCTGCCATGTGTCCCTTTCACCCAGTCACCTCCACCTCAACACCTCCCTCCATTCGCTGTCTCCTGTCCCCGTATCACTTCCATGAAAGCACCCCTTTTTCCCTCGCCTCACCTTCACCATACTGGCACCTACAACATCCTCATCAAGCATGCCACAACTTCCACCTCTCATCCCATGAACCATTCGGCTAGTCCAGGTGGCCCCTTGAGAAGACCTCCACGTCCCCAAAAGGCAGAGTTGACCAGAACCATTCATGATCTCAAGAGGGAAGTTATTGCAGTTGTTGGAGGTGGTTAGACATCGTCTCCGTCATAAATGGAAAGTCAAGCAAAGGACTAAAGCTGGTTGATTCGTCTGTAGCAGGACAGTCCGAAATCTGATAGCGTATGTCATAGGTGCACGATTGGCCAGAGTCTGCATGCGCAGACTGTCAGAAGACATGCAGACACAATGTTTTTAATGCAACGTCTTGTTTTTACTGTTGTTGTTGTTTTGAGTATATGAAGGCATTTTCGTCATTTTGGGTAATGATCGATGGTTGAGCAAGGCTCCCGGTTGTTAAACTTTAATGAAGCACTGTTATTCTGGTTATGCATGGGCTCTTGAGACTTCTTGCCTTATGAATGTCAGTTTCTTTCTCGTCTTTGTTTATACTGTGTTAGAGCAGCTCGGAATTGGAGGATCCAGTCGAGTTATAACTTTTATAGGATGATGTAGGTTGGATCACTGTAATAGTTGCATTGCTTCTAATCGGTCCCTGTGATTTTCTTAGTGCTGAATGACTTGGAATTGGAGGATCTAGTCAAGTCCCCCCTTTCAGTTTCTCGAAGCCCTGAACCAAGAGGATCTTTCATTCAGAGTTTTTCTTCTACGAACTGCTGAAAGGCATGTTGCCTGAGGTAGTTTGCTCACTCCTCTCACCAAGTCTTCAACCTGCTCATCTTTAAATCAACTCACTGACTAAAGTTAGATCAAGACCTCTTTTGTTCCTTTCATACCAGACTCAGTTTCCGAGTTAGAGCGATATCTTCCCAAGTCTCTAACCATTTGGTCACCCATTAAAACTATTGTGACATAAAACTGATGGGCGTTGGGCTCTGCTCCTGCAAGCAATCCAGGAGTGACTTCCGTCACTAACACAACTCTTATAGATTATCCCGTCCTTCCACTTAGAATGATCCAACGAATGAAAAAAATTCGCATAAATGAGATCTCAGATCTTACCTTGCTTATCCTATCCTTCCATTTTAAAGTGATCCAATGGTTATGAAGAAACTGAAGCAGATCAACGATCAACTATGATTGCGGAACCACAACTTGCGAGTGATTTTACTTGACACCCAAATTCCACAATATGAAGTTGTGCATTGTTGGTGAGTCAACCACAGTCGTCAATATTTGAGTCTATAAGATCAGACGGTCCTTAATAATTGCAGTATTGGAACAAGCGTGATATTTAATTCTCCTTTCGATCTCCAAAATTCATCCCTACCATTGATCTGGTGATTGCGCATTTGACGATCATGATTTAATCTTACTTAATCTCATCGTTTGTTGGATCAACCATAGTTGTAGATCTTTGGAGATATGAGATTTGACGATCTAGACCGATTGTGGGACTGTAACTGTCGAGTAGTTTAATTCTTCTTTCTCTCTCCACAATTCATCCCTGTCGTTGATCTGGCATTTGCACATCAACGGTCTGGATTTGATCTGAGTTTCTTAACGCCATCTGTTATGAGCATTGATATCTGTATATCTATAACCCTCCTGAGATTTTATCATAGGAACATTGTTGATCCTATCGTGATAAAAAATAATCACAAATTGCTTCAGCCTATCTCTGCATTTGCTAACCCTCCTGAGCTTAACCTTTTTTCTCTGCCTATTATGACTGTTGACATCAATGACAACACATGAATGAAAATATGTCCAACAAAGTGGGATTAGGTCTTATAAAAGGGGCTTAAGCTAGGAGGCTAAGCCAAGGAATATAATAAAATATTTCTAAAATTCCAAGCCTAAAGTTATATTTTGTATTGTTTTTCCTAATTCCAAAAGGGTGGGATGAGTTCCCAAGAGAGGGGAATGTCATTATTCATGTGGCACTTATTATGATATTTTCATGCATACTTAATCTTGGGGATTAGTGATATTTGGGGGGATGGTTGGTCATTCATAGGGGGTTAGACACTCATTTGAATGGCATACCATGTCTGGGAGATGAGATGGTGAATATGGGGGAATGAATTGCAATTTTATGAGTCGAGATGGAGAAAATTGGGAGGTATGATCTATTGTACCTGTTACCCTATAAATCCTTGGTGGTTTGGGTGTGTTTTTCTCCCTGGATTTCCTTGGGTTAAGTTGAGACCATAGAGGGGGATCGTTGGGAATATTTTTCCCCGTGCAATATCCTAGTTGGTGCACGCAAGATTCTTGAGAGAAACAATGTGTTCCTAGTGCCGCAGAGCTCTGAGACTTCTTGGTTTTCCTATTGTTGAAGCCCTAGAAGGGAAGTGGGACAACCCAAAGGATTGTGGTGGAAGAGAAGGGGGTACATTTTCTTGGGTGGGAAAGGTTGAGGGGAATGATAGGTTGTGAGGTGGAACTACTACTGGATTTGGTGTCATTGGCCTTTCCTTGAGTTGTGTGTTGTTAGACCTTAGTTGGCCTGTGTGAGTGTCTTTTCTCTAGTGGATTCATAGCCCTGAGTCAGGGGTGACCTTGGGTTGATAGATAGAACAATAGTGTCTATGGTTGGGAGGAACATTTGAGGTCTGCAACTAGTTGGTGCTTCTTTCAAAGATAAGTGACATATATATGAATGCTTAATTGCTTGTATAATTTGATGCAATGTGTTTTCTTTTCCATTGTGTTTTAATGAATAGATTGCATATTTCATTGATAGTTAATTAGTATGTTTAATTATTCATGTACATAATTTATGCATAGTATTGTATACTTGCTAGGCCACATAATTGTAATATATTTAGGGTAGATTGTAAAAGAGTTTTACAAAGCCTGATGGGCTTGGTTGATGAGTTTATCAAAGAGATATTTTACGTGGTGTATGCTAGACTTGGATATGTTACATTCTAGTATCAAAGCTTAAAAGGGTAGTACTAGGATTGAGCTTGGGGGCTAGGTATGCCACATTATGGTATCAAAGCTTAAAAGGGTAGTAGTGGGACTTAGCTTGGAGGTTGGGTATGCCAAATTATGGTATCATAATGAAGGTTTACAACACTTGGGCTATATGGGATAGTAACCAAACTTAAAGTGAAGAATTCATAGAGAAATCATGGTGAAATTGGGCGCAATTGAGAACAAAGCCCCAATTTATGTAGTGGAATTCAGTGAGAAATTGACACATGAATGTTGAATTGTTGGTGTATAGGTTGAATTGACTGCACAAAGACTAAATTATTCTTAATAAGTTAAGTTACAAATCTTCCATGGAAGGTGGGAAACGAAAATTCAAAATTATGGAAAATTTGGGGATTTTCCGTATGGATGACATGGGAGTGATAGGTTGCAGTTAAATGACAGGTGATGGTAGAATGGATGCACATGTTGAAAATTATGTGCTAACATGTCATACATTCAGATTCAAGATTCCTAGAACCTTGTAGAGGAACCATATATCTAGAGTTGCGGAAATCCAAAAAATTGTAAAAACTCATAAATTAGATTTTTTTGCAAAAGCTAGATCTGAATAGGGAACCAAGACTTAGTGGAACCTTGCAGGTCAGTGATGTCATGGTGATGTTAGGTCCAAGTGGGGATGATGTGGATACCATGTGGATGTTATGGGCCAGGATTCAAATGGAATATCTTCATTAGCAGACCATAATGGTAGTCATCGGTCAGAGGCTAGATGATAGAACCAAAAGGAGGAACCAAGACCATCCAAAAAATATGGAAATCCAAAGATTATAAAAAATTACCTTTTTGAAAAAGTCATATTCTAGATGCCATGTTAACGTGTTGCATCAGATGCCAGGTCAACACCTATGCCAGGGCCACATCAGCAGAATACCATCAAAGGAGCCACAATTGCAGATCGTGGGGTTGGGCTGGATGAAGCAATGGTGTAGTGGAACTCAGACCATCCAAAAATATAGAAATTTTGATTTTATTGAAAATTGCATTTAGTAAAATGCCATGTGTGGGATTGTCAGATGTGGAAAGTTGCCACAACATAACCATAAATTCTTGAGGTGGAATGGAAAATACCAGGCTAGATAGACAGGATAAATCAAATGACACAAGTATCTAAATCTAATGTGGGGATGACAAGTGGAAATGAGGATATATGTCAATCTATGGTGAATTTGGGATGAAAGTACTTTGTTATCAGTCACATAGGTTTAATTTGAAATTCAATCAGGTTGGTCAGAACAAGATCATCCTTAGTCGTCAGAACTTTCGGAAGTCATTTTCATGGTTAAGGAGTGCGTAGATTTAAGACTGAATTTAATCAGGGTCATTTGATTGAGCTAATCTTAGCAATTATATATTTCATAATTAATTTACTTCAATAAGGCCCGCGTGCCTTTAATTCTGAAAGAATATCTCATTCGTTCAATTTTTATCAAGTGACACGATCATGCCATGTGGAGGAAGGTATTGAGGAAAAGGCAATGGGACCCACTCATCTCATAATCACTGACAGAGTGATAGGTGGAGGATTTTTAGTGGGAACACATTATTGAGGGTAGACAAATCATAAATTGTCATGTCGTAGTCAGGTGCGTATGGGGCCTTCGTTAGAAAAGGAAGACCATCTAGAAATCTAAGATTTCAATTAATTGGACCTTTTGAAAAATCCAAATTCTAGATGGGAAGATATTTGAAAGGGTTGAGAATGTTAGATGCTATATATCCAGAATTTTTGAAGGTGTTAGTTGGGTGGATATCTAGGAGTTTGGAAAATCTGGATATCTTTCCCTTTGTTAAAATGTGAAGTGGCCAAGCCTTACATCTATCATGGAATAAAGGGGTGACATGGCATCATCTCAAGGTGATAGGTGGATCATGGTGTTGCGTGGAAGATGAAGGATCAGAGTGGGATCCTCTCTCTCAGGTGTGTTCGAAGTCATCCCAAG
>JASDQU010880876.1:12978-34854 GCA_032191745.1 Picea mariana
TTTCACTTTACAGTAAAAAAAAACTTGTCATGAATTTTGTTAACTTTCTATTGACTATTTTTTGAAATTGTTTTATTCACATTTGATATGTCGATTTAGCGATTGTTCAATGTTTTTAGATGTGAATGTACTCATTAATAAACTTGTGTTTATGAAAAATGAAATATGTTGCAACAATCTAAATAGACTCTATTAAAGTATAACTATAGTTTTGAATTTAACAGATGAATATTATAATTTCTACAATTTTTTGAATTGGACCAGTATGAAAACGTTGTATATTTTAAACACGTTTAGTAAGATTTCGTGTATGCGCCTTAATTTTGATCTAAAAGTAAATTCTAAAAATACCATTTTGAAGAGGACACTGAAAGGTTTTGTAACATAACTTTTCCATAATTTTCGACTGTGTATTATTGTAGATATTGGTTTTTCATTTTGTTGAATCATTATGTCATCTAAAAAAAATCTATAGACATTTTTTATAAAATTAATTAAAAATACTAAAAATTAATTAAATTGAATACGAATTGTATCAAATTAAAGTCCATTCAATTTTAAAAATGTTGGTATTAGTTCTGAAACCATACTACAATATTTGCAAGAGTCCTCTCCTTCCAAAGTTGGAGTAAGCTAAAGATCAATGACAATTTTCTGAAAAGTACCACATGTGCAATTTTTCAGCCAAACTGAAAGTTCGGCCGGAAAGTATCATTTTTCATCCAAAAGCTAGTTTTAACGGGAAAGCTAATGTTCGGTCAAAAAAGACTAACTTTCGGCCAAAAACATTAGTTTGTCTTAAAAGTGGATCCACCAACTAGAAAAAAATAAGGGGGATCAGACGTTTCGGCATGGAACATGATCTTTGGGCACAAAAACATATAAATTATTTCGACCGAAATCATATTATCACAAATTGTAAGAACACTCTCTCTGCATTTTCTCTATTTTGGCTTCCTTGGGAAACATTTTCGCTATTTTTCAATTTTTAGAGAAACATTTTCGTTATTTTTCACTTATTGGAGCAAAATTTATAAATGGAAGATTTTCTTCAACAATCTTTTTGAAACATGAGGTTTTCGTAAAACAATTCTTCCTATATCCAAGGTATTTTTTTGGAAGGTAAGTTTTCAAAGTCAATATCTTTTTTGCATAAGTTTTTTCATAAGGAAGGTTTTCTCAAGCAATTTTTTTCAAGGTCAAAGTTTTTCTTAACTTGTATTTAAAACCAACTTTTAATCCAAAATTTAAAGAAACTTGGTTTATTGAGCAATTTTTTGTAAATTTTTTAAGATATGATTATAAAAGTAATCTTTTTTATTTCTTTTAAAAAATATTTATTGAGCTATAACATTTGATGTTTGAATTTATATTTTTTTTATAAAATGTTTATTTATTTTTAAATATTTACTGATTGAATAATCATGGGAAACAAAAGGGAGAACAAGAGAAAATATGATCACACTTGGGATGATACTCGTCATAATGAACTGTCGAAAGAGTACTATAGAATAAAGAAACAACAACTTGCAAATATTGAAGGAACAATTGATGATAATGTAATTAGAGATTTACATCTTGATGATCAACAAGAATAAATGGAGCCACGTACATACATACATACATACATCTATATATAATGTTTAGAATTCAAAAAAATATTGTCTAATACAATTGATTGTATTTTGGAAAATGTTTTGCAATAAATAGAAATAGATTTGTCTCATAACATTGATGAAGTCGTTTAAGATGAAAATGAAGCAGAAGTCTAGACACACCTATATATAATACGAGATTTCAACACTTGTAGATTTTAATTAATTTATGATTTCTTGTTTAGTTTTCTAATAAATCTAATTTAAATTTGTATATTTTTTATAGAACACTTATTTGAAATTTTATGCTTGTACAACTTAGAAAATTGATATCTATGTTAATTTCAGGTGTTTTTAAATTTAAAAGATTTAATTTATGTTTTTAAATTATATTGAAATTTATGAAAGTGATATCAACATTGATGATGAAATTTTAGAAAATGTTGATACTAACAAATTTGGGGACAGAAAACCTAACCATTATATATGATATCGTGTTGAAAATATTTATGATAACTATTTCAAAGATGAATCAATAGCAACATAAGCTCAACTTTTGTGAGGTATGATAAGGTAAAAAAAGTTAAAAGAAGCTACATCATTATTGGGTAATCAAAAAATGACAAAAGATATAAAGGTGAAATAGAGTGTCATGGAAAATTTAAAAGGTGCATTAAAATCTTTTGAAAAGTCTAGAAAAAAAGATGGCAATGTTCCACGTAGAGTAATAAAAACAACAGTTGTTTCATCTACCAATGAAAACGACCGTTTGACACAACATATGGAAACATTGATGGGAACCTCAAGAAAGACATTGTGAAAACATAGAAAATTCTGATTGCAAATAAATTCAAATGATGAACTTGCTTGTTGGATAGTTATTTGTACACACCCTTACATAGATAGTCTTGCATAAGATGATAAAACTAAAGCCCAAAAATTTTGGTTGGAAAATTATCATGTTTCACCAAATGAGGGATGTGTTCCGATGAAAAATAACACAAAGTCGATATGAAGAGAATCCAAAACATATATTGGAAATGGCACAAACAAAATTATCCAATAAGTTCAAAGAGAAATACAGTCATGTTAAAATGTCCATCAATACATTTGCACAACAAAAACCATGGTATGTTAAACCCATCACTATTCATGACACATGTTGTTGTTGTTATAATTTGGAATTTGAGTTATATTACAACACTTTTCTTTATTTTGGTAAAATATTTTGGGCGATTTCACCTCCTCCTTCCACAATCCCTACCTTTATATCCCAAATTCTATGTGAAAGAGAAGGTGTTGAATTATTTTACCAAAAAAAATGTGTTGGTGGAAGAAATGCGATCACCGTGGAAATATAGATTTGTTTCACTCGAAGTATCATATTGATATGAATGATCAATCCTTGTCCAATATAACAATGAATTGGAAGATATATGAATATATTAATTTTAAGGATCCAAATTATTCAAGTGTTATTTCCAAAAAAATTGATTTGCAAGAGGATAAGATCTCTGTGATAGATTTTTTGAAGAAGTTTGAAAATGAAATTTATAAATACATCAATCATTCGGATAGAGATTGATGGAAAGACCTAAATTTCAAACAATATCATGAAGTGTTTCCACCTGGGACAATTTTGTCTCTGGTTGATTTTGCGAAGAATTATACATTCGTTGCACAAAGATAAATACAAAGTTAATATTATCATTTCAATCAAGTCTCTATACTTGCCCACATTCTATATAGACATGCTCAACAAAGTGTTGATAACATAGAAAGCACCAATGAGAATCGACATGTCATTAAAGAATATCACGTTTATATAATGATGATCGTACACACGATACTCATTATGTACAACATTGTTTTGATTTACAATATGATTCCTTGAAAGCTCGTGGGATCGAATACGATCAACATTGGATATGGTTAGATGGATGTGAAGGTCAATTAAAATTTTCACAATCATTTTATTGGTTGTGTCGTCTTCATAAGAAATCAAACATTAAACATTGTTGGAATTTCTTCGATACTGGTCAGGGGAAAAGAGAGCATGATGGCACAGGGGCATGTGTAAAACAAGCACTTCAAAGGTGTCATATGAACCATTTTGTTAATCAAGTTGTTCAATGGTGCCAAACATCTCTAGGTATGAACACAATCCATCAAGGGATGTGTGTGTACAAATGTTTTACATGTATTCAAGTTCAATTTATCAATAATTTGTCAAGTTAATATATATATATATATATATATATATATATATATTGACATTCATTTACTTTTAATAAATTATTCTTGAACCGTATAGGTATTTTTGGCATATTGGAATCCAATATGTAGATAGATCAATCTGTTATGAAGCCAATCCAATACATGAGACTCGAAAATTGCATTCAATTAAGACAAAATCCTACCAAAATGTGTGCGCATTTGATAAAAGGAATGCATCTTGTTTTTCCTCAATTTGCATAGAGGACACATAATCCGATGAGATTTGTGAAAACGAAGTGGGAAAATATATTAAAACTTGGGAACATACATAAATTAATACAAAGGGAAAAATACCACTTGCAAGCTTAGAGGAGATTGAATCAAATGACACCACAGTGTCAACTGATTGTGATACAGTTTCTGATCTTGTTAGAGAAGGTAAAATGAATTGTACAATTTTTCAAAAATAATTTTTTATTTTCAAATAGTACATAATTGTGCATGTTCATCTAACGATTTGTTTGTTGGCATATGGGGTCTTATTCGTAGGGGATGTAATTTTTTGTGGTTGCACTTGTAGACAATGATGAAAACATTAAATATTATTTGATGCAGTGCATAGAAAGAAAGATAAGTTATTGGATAATTATAGTGATAATGGTTTTACATATGAAATAGTATCCATCATACTGAAAGACTATTATTTTCAAGAAACACATGGAACTGAATGTTATGTTCACTTTCAAGACTATCAGTTAGATGTCATAAGCTGCCAATATAGTCATTTGGTATGTGCAACATGCATAAATTTAGTAGAGGTTCAATCAAAGAAAAAATTGAAAGTTAGAAAATGGAAAATGACAAATCTGATCATGAACGAATAATTGAAGATCATACCATTACGATTGTGAAAAATATTCCAAAAAAAAATAATTTTCATGATCAAGTACATTTATATGGATATGTAGGATTCCATCTTGTTTGGTTTACTTTTTTGGTCCATTCGAATAAGGTAATTTTTGATGAATTATTGTACTACTTTAAACAAGTTTTCACATAAAACTAGATCTCAATTAGTTGTCAATTATAAAATATTCAAGTCTTCATATGTCCTTTGGGCCACTTAAGGGATGAGATAACATGATATGGATTTTCCAATCATGCCTCAAATAACTAGATAGTATGTACATACATGTATTACATATAATATGTTGGTTTGAATTTTGAATGAACTTGTATGCAATAATTTTGAGTTAGAAATAGGGATCTAGACTATAATTTAATTTATTTATAAACTGAAATCATTTATATAGGAACAACAAAAGAAAACTAGAGTACATGCCTACAATTATCTCACCATCTCTTCAAATCCGCAAGCTAATCTCCATGAGCAATCTAAGAATATAAATACTATATATATATAACCAAAAATAAAGTTCACAATTCCATCTCCCCTTACCCCTTCTCTCTCTCGGGACCTACGTCCCTCTCTACCCTTCTCTCTCTCTCACTCTCTCTCTCGCACTCTCTCCCTCCCACCCCCACTCTCTACCTTTATATTGTCAATACTTACAATAATATATATATATATATATATATATAGATTATGCCATCCACATTAAAATGAAACAATATACAAACACCATTATGGTATTCTATCATCAATATCACGTGTCCAATATCCATAAAAATACCCAATAATTTGTCATGTATCTTCTAAACTCATACTAAATGTGATACCATAATTAGAACCATTCTCAAAAGATATCTTAATGTTTTTCCATTGTAGCCTGGTCTTATGGTTTAGGGTTGCTGGAAAATTGGCTCACTATACTTTCAACATATGTAAGGTACTTTTACTTTCATTCTTACATATAGCTTAAGGACCCAACCTTCTCATTGTTTCTCATACTTAGTGCCTGATCAAATAGGACGAGAATATTCTACAAAATAAGGTATAATCCTTCTATTTTTCCACTATGAAAATAATAAGATGTGAGGTAAGTATGTAAGGAGCTAAGTGGGACCAATTTCAAAAATGATCATAATTGTCCTAGTATAGCATAAATGTTATCATTAAATTTTATGTGAGCCTCTATTCAATTTATTCTCCACTTTATTGTTATTTGGGACCAAATTTCAAAGATTGACATAGTTGTCATAGTATAGCATAAATGTTATCATTAAATTTGATCCTAGTATAGCATAAATGTATAACATCTACACTCTGCAACCCTATCCCCCGTCCCCGCCTCCATGCTGCGCTCGACCCCCATGGCTTCGGTGGTCCCGGATCTAGATCCCCCCCGAGACTTCCTCGATGATGTCGTCGCCTTCAAGGCACTTGTCGGTTCGCTGATCCCTCCCCCCCTCCGGACCAATGCCTCCCAGTTCGTGAAAAAAATGGATCATATCCTGGAAGTAGAAATCCCCTGTATTGCAGCGAGAAGAAAGGATCTCTCCTTTGCATCGAGAGCACTTGTAGGCCAGTTCATGGGGTTATGGCCTTCACCACGACAGATTGATCTCTAGATTGAGTGGAACTGGAACCCCTTGGTCCAAGGACACATGAACCACTTCTTCTGTGGTAAGGGATTCTATATCTTTTACTTTGAGCATAAATCAGATAAAGACCTCATCTTCATAAATGGCCCTTACTTTTTCGGCCCAAGAGGGTTACACTTAAATAAATGGACTCCAAACTTTGATCCAGAAAATGACATCCCCTCAGTTGTGTCGGTTTGGGCGAGACTTCCCCATTTTACTTTTCACTATTGGGGTGATGAAGTCCTAAAAAGTATAGGTGATACCCTAGGAAAATCCATTGATAGGGCTGAACCTAAAACTAGTATGTACTCTTGTGCTAGGATTTGTGTGGAAGTAGATCTTGAAAAGGACTCCCAGAAGAAATCAAGTTAAAATTAGATGACTGGAAACATATACATAAATTAGATTATGAGAATCTCTCGTTCAAATGTAAGTCCTATCACGAATATGGTCATTTTGCAAAAAATTTCCCTAGTAACAAACAATCTCAAGAAGTTGATGCATCACAAGAGGAGGAAGGGTGGAAGCAGGTTAGGAAGAAACCTAATAATGACAAAGGATTAAGAACTGGACCTAGATCCACTAGATCTATCCCTAATCTGGGGTCCTCTCATCAAAATCCTCCACCCAAATCCCCTCCCAAAAAATCCCCCTCCAACCCCTCCAATCCCCACCCTACCTAGTAAAAACCCCTATTAACCACTTTGTGAATCCTCTTCAAAGAAAAATCCCCCTTAAGCATGAGTTTTGGGTCTTCCCCTCCTCTCTGCCCCAATTATAGTCAGAATAATAGAAGATACTGATGAAGATGAACCCTCTAAGGAGGACATGCAAGAAACATAACAAAAAGTTAATGAAGATACCCAATCAAAATAAATTCACAACCAAGAGGAGGAAGAAGGAGAACTTCCACCAAAAAATCCAAGAAAGTCGGGTTGAAGATCAAACAAGGAAGTTAGAGAGGAAAAAACTTCAAAAGAAAAGGCACAAGAGAATCAACAATCAATAGAAAACTCCATGTACACCTCAACACGAAAAGGAGTCACTAAAGGATCAAACTTCCTGGCTCATGGCAATCGGGCTTCCTCCAACCCTATTCAATGAATTTTCTCTCTTCGAACTGTAGGGGCTTTGACAGCAAGTCTAAAGCTAAAGTTCTAAGAGATCTAAATAAAATGGCCAACCCCTCAGTAATCCTCCTCTAGGAGACTAAAATGGAGGCATCAACTATTCTAGAAACAACAAAGAAAGTTTTCAAATCCACATCTAGAGCAGTTGTTAGCTCTCAAGGATCCTCTGGTGGCATTGCAAGTCTTTGGGACTAACAAATCTGGACTCTTGAGGTAACTCTAGAAACTCAAAGTTGTCTTTTAACCATCCTAAAAAATAAGGATAACAGTAACAACGTCTCAGTAGTTAATGTCTATATTCCCAAATCCTACAAGGATAAAAAGGATTGTTGGAATTCCCTTTCAGAGCTCCAAAACTCCATCGATCTCTCCTATTGATAATTGGGGGAGACTTCAACACTCACCTCAATTCAGGGGGAAAAAAAAGGAGGTAGCAAAATCAGAGATCCCTTCTCAGAAAATCTAATTGATCTCATCTCAGAGTGGGACATGCAGGATGTCAAACCTCCCAAAGGAAAGTACACATGGAACAATAGACGATATGTCCTCTTCCATATAGCAACTCATCTAGATCGCTTCCTCATCATCAATAATTTCCTTCTTCCCCCCCACTACATTTCTTCTCATATCCTCCTATCCATTGTTTTTGATCATAAAATAATCTTCCTTAGTTACTTTCAAAATCCCCAAAACTTCATCCCCCTCCCCTTTCGTTTCAACCACCTTTGGCTCGAAAATCCAGTCGTCCCCCCTATTTTTCAAACTGTGTGGTTCACCCCCTTCTCTGGATCCCCGAACTATATCTGGGAAAGAAAGCTCAAAGAGGTAAAACTAGTACTCAAATATTGGGTGAAAACTTCGTTTACGCCACCATATCAAGAAAAGAAAGAAAAGATAGAGAAACTCATGAAAGTTTAGCTTCAGATAGAAGAAGAGATAGTATCATAAGCATTGTTGAATCAAGAAAAAGAATCACAAAAACACCTTCAGCGCTCCTTGCACAAAAAAGAAGAGCATTGGTAGCTGAAGTCCAGAAGCCTTTGGATAAAAGAAGGAGATTCAAACACTTCCTACTTCCATAAGCAAGCACAGATTCAGAGGAAAAAAATACTGTCATCTTCATTATCTCAAATTCTGGGCAGTAACTTCATACCTTTGATCAAGTCAAAGACAAGGCTTTACACCATTTCAATAACTTATATCATCAACCTAGCAGTGAAGGAACAAATGCAAACACTCTTGACATGCTAATAAACATTCCAAGCATATTCTCTGAGCGTGACAACAATCAACTAGTCAAGGATATTATAGAAGAATAAATAGCCAAAGCAGTTTGGGGCATGGATCCTGACAAAGCTTCTGGACCCGATGTATTTTCAACTATATTTTATCGATCCTTTTGGGACATTATCAAACGCGATTTGAAGAAAATGTTAAACTATACCCTCCAGAAACAGAAAATCGGAGGAACCACCTATTCCACCTTTCTAGCGTTAATTCCCAAAGATTCCAACCCCTCCAATTTCTCTCGTTTCCATCCCATATCCCTTTGTAAATCCTCCTACAAAATCCTCACCAATATTAATTCAAATCGGCTCAAGCCTCTACTTCCAAAGCTAATCTCAGAAAACCAGGGTGGCTTTTTAAAGGATAAACAAATTACAAACAATATTGTGCTTGTGCAAGAAGCCATACATTCTAGCAAGAAATATAAATCTCTGAGAATGGTTTTCAAACTTGATATGGAGAATGCTTTTGATCGCGTCAAGCATTCTTTTCTGTTTTCAGTCCTCAAAGAATTTGGGTTCTCCGAAAACTTCATTAGTTGGATCAGAGCCTGCATCAACTCGCCTTGGATCTCCCCTCTACTAAATGGGTGACTATCATAATTCTTCAAAGCCAGTAGAGGACTTCGTCAAGGATGCCCCCTCTCCCCCTTTCTTTATATTCTCCTAGCAGAATCAATCAACCTCAAACTAGAAGATGAACGAAGAAAGGGTAGACTCCCTAGTTTACTTATAGAGATAAGGGTCAAGGAGATAAATCACTGTCAATTTGCAGACGATACTCTTCTCTTGGGGACGACATCAATTCACACTGCCATCTACTTTTAGAAAATTCTTAGTTCCTTTCTCGCAGCGTCTAGAGGAAAACTTAATACATCTAAGTGCAAACTTTATGGGTGGCATGTCGCAGGCCACATAAAAGAGAAAATTTCCAGAATTTTCGGCTTCCCCATCATCACAACCTGGAACTACTTTAAATATTTGGGAATCCTAATTTTCCTCAGCTCTTATGGTTCTACAACCTGGCAGGAAATCATTGGGAAAATTTTAGCAAGAATACAAAGCTGGGGAGGTTGATGGTTGAATCTTGCTGGGAAATGAGTACTTCTCAAATAAATACTCTCTTCCCTCACCATTTTTCAATGTTTAGGCTTGTTAGCCTCCAAAGGCACTCTGGAAAAAATATCTAGAATTCTCTGAAGATTCCTTTGGGATAGAGGGAAAACAAACACCAAACAAATCTATCTTCTAAATTGGAAACAAGTCTGCCAACCCCTCAACAAAGGTGGACTCACAATCTATGACCCAATTTTAATGAATACTTCTCTAGGAGAAAAAATTGCTTGGCGTCTAATCACAGGTAATGCATATTGGTGGAAAGCAACTCTTTTAGACAAATACTTCGACTCCTCAAGGTTGCATTGTTTTTATGGCCCCACTCCCCCTCTTCCTAGATCTCTGATCTGACGTATCTTAAAAAATGCCTCCTCTCTAATCAAAGCCAAGCTCTCCTAGGCCCCAGGGAATGGAGCACATATTAACATCTGCTCTGATCGTATCCGGGATTGTGAACTCTTGAACAATATATGTTCTCTCCACCCTCTAAACGACTTGTGTTACTCTAAGGTCCTCTTCCTCCTTAAGGAATTCTACCACTGGAACTCAGATGGGGAATGGATTAACTGGAAGTTGCCAAATGTTCTTGAACATATTATTCCTTTACTCTCCACTTTCTTCAACAATATTGTTGGATGCGCTCCCTCATGCTGTTCCTTAACCGATTCAGGTAGCTGGGGTGAAAAAACATTTTCTATCAAAGCCGACTACACTTTCTTATTATCTAAAACTCAAGGAACCCCAACCTCCAAGATCTGGAAAGAACTCTGGTCTGGTCCCTCATTTCCCAAATTAAACATTTTTTGTTGGTTGTTGGTCCATGGTAAAATTTTAACAACAAAAAACCTCCTAAAGCATGGAATACAAGGCCCCTCCCGTTTCCCCCTCTACCTCTCAGCGGTTGAATCCATTCCCCACCTTTTCTTCGAATGCCCCTACTCTTCCCAAATTTGGAATCTCATTTACCTCCCCCTCTCTAGTCCCCTCCCTCTTCCTGATAATTGGAATGATCTTTTCATTTCTTGGAAACAAATATATGTTGACAACTTCAAAATAATAAACAATTTACTTTCCTTTGGAGGGAAGTCTCCAAATTCATTTTTTGGGAACTCTGCTAGCTCGCAATCAAGTCATATTTCACGAGAAGCTTCCCCCACTGCATAGAACTTTCACTAAAATATGTGGATTAGTTTCAAAAGTCTTCACGTTCAAATCAATTAGATATGATATGGCAGGCACTTTGAACAAAGTGAAGAAGAATGAATCAATTACATCCTGGGACCCCCAACCACATCTTCCATTTTTCCCCCGCATCGAAAAATTAAAAGATAAGATTGGCAACTTCATCTCAATAATAATGAGTTTTCTCAATGGAAAAGGCAACAACACATTTCCCTACTTTTCTTTGATGGAGCTGCAATAGGAAACCCAGGGGTGGCAGGTGCGGGGGGAGTCATCTATGACTCCGATGGACAAAAGGTAGTTGATTTTTCTTGGGGTTTTGGGAAAAACACCAATAACAAAGAAGAACTCTAGCAATGTACATGGGCTTAAAAATTGCACATTCACGAGCTATCCAAACTCTTGTGATGTTAGGGGAATATGAAATAGTTATAAGGGACCTCCTTAGTCTCTCAACCATTACAACTCAGTCTTCCAGTGGCCTCTACTCGTGAATTAATTCTTTGAAACAAATCTTCCTTAAAATACACTATTTCCATATTCCCTGCTCTCAAAACATTGGAGTCGACTACTTAGCTAAAGAAACAAAATATTTAGAACAGGGAAACCTCATTATTAATAAAATCCCCTCACATTCTTGGCTCCCCTAACTTTCTACTTTTTCATTGTCTCCCCTCCTTCAACCATGATCTTTTTCTTTTGAACACAATCACCTTCCTATCCCCCCCCCTTTCCCCCCTCTCCCCCATTCCCCATTTACCCCTCCCCCCTAACCCCCCTTCCCCCCTCTTCCCCCCACCTCTATGGGCCCTTGCTCGTCCCTCTCCCTTGCGGGACCCCTTCTCTCCCCCTCGCCCACCCCCCCCTGGCACGCAACTCCCTTATTCAGTCCATGTGCCCCTTTCCCTTCTCTCCGTGCCAACCCCTCAACTATTTGTACTTCCTCATACTCCCTCATAGCTTCACTCGTTCCCCTTGACGTTCAACCACGTGCCCATGGCGTTATCTACAACACTCTGTCGTGTGCGAACTCAACTCATCTCGCGGGTGGCTCTAGTACCCTGTTCCATCAAGGGTATGTCGTCTCTGCAATCATGGCTCCTCCAGCTAGTTTTTAGCACCATCACATTGAACTACCAGATGCTTTGATTTCAATTTGAATGTTTTTCTCTTTCTTCTTATTCTGATTGAGATCATCGTCTCTACAGTTCCTGTCTGATCAGTCTGTTCTCAACGCTCTACATTAAAATGTAGATAAGATCCAAAGAACCTTGCTCTTTCCCGTCGTGTGTCTTGGAGGAGCTTCGTGAACAGTTTCACTCATTGCACATGGATGTCAGAAGAGCAGAGGAATGCATAGAATCTAGACACCATGAGTTTCAACGAGAAAATCAGGGACTGCAAGAGGAATTGGAGAATCTGCAAGCCCAACTGCACCAACAAGAATTGCGACACAATCAAGAACTATCAATTTCTATCAGAGGCATTAATAGGAACACACATAAAATTGGGGTAGTTTCTCAACAATTGGAAAATTCTCCAATCCACCCACAACAACCAGAGATCTCTAATAGCAAAGGTGAGTCACGGATCTCGTCTACCTTCCACTCAACTACCATCAATGATCATCCCTCAACCCCTCTAGCGCCAACACCAATCCCAGTCTAACCAAACCCTGTTGCAAACATTCACCAATCAGAGGCAAATTCAGTGGCGCAACAAGCATATCCTTAGGAGGAACCAGAGCCTTTTCAAAATCACTAGCCAGGTTTTCAATGAAATGCAAATATTTGTTAATTTTGAACATGTTTGTAGCCATTTTTACTTGGCAAAACAATAGTTCCTTTGGATTGGTTGTACTAGCTCATTCAAAATTTTGCAAACAGTTAGTTTCTCAGGAAAGAAACAAAGAATTGTTTACTTTGTCATATGTATTATGTGGAAAACTATTGCTCTCTTTTTAATATATAAATGCCCAACCGTTTTTGTTAAAAAAAATGTATAGCATTAATGTTATCATTAAATTTGGTGACCCTCCATTCAATTTATTCTCGACTTTATTGTTAATTTTTTTGCATATTAAATTTGATGTGACTCTCCATTCAATCTATTCTCCACTTTATTGTTATTTTCTTACAAGAGACATTTTTTATTCTACCACTTTATTGGTTTATTTTTTATTCTGTCACTTTATTGGTTTTGTTTGCATGTATGTAGGCCACATTTTTTTATTATTCCACTTTATTGGTTGCATGTATATTCGACACATTTTTTTATTCTACCACTTTATTGGTTTTGCTTGCATGTATGTAGGCCACATTTTTTATTCTTCCACTTTATTGGTTGCATGTATGTAGGTTACATTTTGGTTTATTATAGTTTTTCTAAAATATCTTGCAATTAATTAATTATCTCTCTATTGTTTGGTTCTTTCTTAAAAAAATTCTACAATGTATTTATTTTGTCTAACTCTAAGTATATACATAGATTTAGACGTGGACACTCTCACCAACTCTCTTTGTTCTATCACCATCTAATAGTTCATTCTCATATTTTCAATTGTACATCTCTTTAGTAATACTGACAATTCACATCAGTCAAGCATCCTTGGCACTTCACTTCACATTTGGGGCACTTAGAGTCATTTCCAACACTTGCAAGTGGCATTTTTTATAGCCTTATTAGAAATATGGAAGGAAAATAAGAATGGTTTCAAACTAAGCCATCAGGAATTGATGCAGATAACCCAAGAAACCTCACAAAAGAGGTTGCACCACTCAACCAAGAAAATCCTTTCTTATTCCATGAGGTTGGGAGCCAAAGCATCCTCCCTAAAGAGGACATATCCATCAATGCATTTGTTTCTAGCTTAGTTTCCCAACCATTAAACTATGTGTAGGAGTTATTTATCACTTCTTTCTTATCCTTTAGGGTGCATGCATCTTGAATTGACCCATTGTATTTATATATAAATATTAATTGACCATCATAATAAAATAAACCATTTTACTTTAAAAATTATATTCCTTTGTCATTAATATTATTATTCTTGTTTATATATTAATTCCTCTTTTAGATGCGTGCACTTCATCTCTCAACTAATACTAATTGGGAAATTCAAAAATAAATAAATTAACTTCTCTTGAATTTGTTGATGAAATGAGATATGTATGGAGTTGACTATTTATCCCAAATATTAATTGACAAAAGAACTAACATAAAATATACATTTTCTTGATATATTGTGTATGATAAATAAAAGGATATACCACAAAATTATTGGTAAGGTAACCTTATTGTGCATAATTAATTTACATCAATTTTAACTTATACTCATTGAAGTGACTCCTATTAACAATGGAATCTTAAGCCGTTCTTGTTTATTTTGGTTAGGTGATTCCTATTAACAATAGAATTTTAAGTCATTCTTGCTTATTTTGGTTAGGTGGCAAAGTACACTTTTATCATCAAAGTGTTTTTTTTAATAATAAATAATAAATAAGGTCTTCCAATCATTCAATAATTGTAAGTGTTTACTCTGGGAAACCTTTCAAAGACTTAGCATTGTTAAAGTGAATATTTTGAAAAATAAAGTCTTGAAAAATCTGTAGACATGTTTTATTATGATTTTTTATTATAATAAATGTTTGCAATAAAACTTTAAAAAAAAAACTAAATAGTTAAAATATTAGGGAAATTACAATTAATATTTGGAAAGCATATTATTCTAGATAATAAAAAAAACTGAAATCCTTAAAATATTAAAGAAATTACAATTAATATTTGGAAAGCATACTATTCTATATAATAAAAAGTATCGTGGAATTTAGTAAGAGTATATTCTTCTCAAAATATTTGAACTTGTCCATTAAAACTAAAATTTTTATAATTTGATATTCAAGTGTTAAAAAATTACAACAGTTCAGTCCATGGAATATTATATTTAACAAATTCAACTTTTTTATAATCAAAAGATAGAAAAACATAATTCAATTAATAAAAAGTAGTCCATCATCATCCAAAAGTAAGATTAAAATAGTCCACAACTTTACCATCTTTTATCTCTTGGATATGCCACATACCATCTTCCATTTGTGAACTTTCCATTTGCATTTTCATTCATTTTCCTGTATATATTATGAAAAGAGAAAGAGGCATCATTAAAATTTTATCATGTTCTTCACTCATTTGCCTATATAAATGATGAAAAGAAACAACATTAAAATTTCATGATTTCTTTTTATAGGTTAAACTTTTTATAATTTCAAATATCAACAAACTTGCAAAATAACATTTCACAATAAAATATAACAAAAACTCACCATGCAAATATGAACAAAAACTCACCATGCAAATATCAAATATTTGGTATGTGATATTCTCTTGAACCCAAACCTATCTATAATGCCTCCCTACAAAAATGTCATTTCGTCCTCTTGGACCCAAACCTCTCTAAATGTCTGCCTACAAAAGTTGCAATCAAAATGGATTAGCGAATTAACAACTTATGGATTTTTTGTTTTTGTTTTGCACTCTAGTGTTTGTATTTAAATCCTTGGAAGCATTAATGATAGTCAACACCCCATTTTCAATTTCAATCTTATGAGTGTACTAGCTTAAATCAACTTTCACAATCTTAATCTTGACACTATCTTGGAGCCATTAATCATGGAGTTCAAACTAAGCATGATAACCATGTATCAATAGTTACTAATGGTTCTAACACTATGTAACATGAACATGATGAAAAAGGATTTCATATATAGTATGGATTTGTTTAGATAGAGCATGTAGAATCATAACCAAAATGTAATATGTAATATGAGAAAGACTAATGGGATTCATAGTGTAAGATGTGATATGGAATCAATACTGATACTTGTTTATCTTATATTTATCTTATATTAACTAGGAGCAAGTGTTAAATTTTAATGTACTAGATAACCATTGATTAGCTTCTACATAGTAATCCCATATCAACCATTTACTACAAAAGTAATCATAGAGTTCGAACTAAACATAATAATCATGTATCAATAAAGGTAAAGTTCATACTAACTCTTCATATTGCATATGATACCGGTATAAGAACAAAGTGGCATAGAAACTCTGTATAGGACCGAGTTGTATTTCCCACCGAAAAGATACAATATTTCCTCCCTTCATCATTGTTCCTAATACAAATTTGACACTATTATAGGCTCAATAGAACAAGGTTCTTGAAATCTAAATAGTGTAAATCCAAACTTTAATAGAAACAATACTAATGCTACTCAAAAGAAGGGAGTAAAACAAATTTATAGTATCCTAACCAATGGGGGATTGGGGAAATCCAATGTTTCTAAAAACTAGCCTCCTCTAAAAATACTCAAGGAAGATTATATGGAAGAATAATTATGCGATCCAGAGAAAGGATAATTTGTGTTCTTATATATCTTAGTTTTTGTATTGTGTTTGCACTGTATTTGTCTTTATCCTTAATTTTTTTTTAATAATCTAAGATTAAAATAGGTCTATTATGATAAATCCAAGTCCTATGATGAAAAATAATTTTATGTTAATTATTTTATGAAAAGCAGTAAATGAAGTGGACAACCAGACACCAACCAGAAAATGAAACTCACACACATAGTAAGACCTGGAGGACACAAGATTGATAGTGAAGGAGATCGAAATATTTACCTAAGTAGTAATATAATACCACTCAAACATATATGATAGGAGTTATAGAGGTATTAACACAATCTTTTTATATAACAATATTTCTCTGGTAACCAACTTCTTCTCCAGCAGGAGTGTTCTGAAGATAGAAGGTTTGTCTTCAAAAAATCAATAATATATTAACAATTATTGATGTGGCCTATATTGCATAGTTCTGATATTTAGATTGGGTAAAGACAGCAGGCAGATCATGTTGTCATTCTGGGAAGTGAAGAAATATACATGCTCTAACGGTTTGCTTGTAAACAAAAGAAATTGCCCTGACATAAACTAATTCTATAGCCACAGATGACAGGCTCTGCCAAGAATGATGATGCCAACTTTTCCTGTAAAGGAAACAAAATTCCCTGTCTTAAACTAAATCTAGAACCACAAATCAGAGGCTCTACCAAGAATGATGATGCCAAGTTGTGTCTCTAGATACAAAAGAATAGACATCCAGAATATAACTTATACCAAATGAAAATGACTAAAAACAAAGATATTGGAAAAGGAAAAAAAACATAGTTATATTTTTGATAGCATAGTCAAAGAATAAAGGTCTGGAAATAGTTTTTACACAGAGAGACATTCCAAACATCCACCACCCACCAAAAGAAACATCTTGTCAAATTGATTAATCTTTCAAAATAATGATATTTTTTTTCTGGCAATTACAGGTGGACACTAACTCTCATTTTAGTTTTGATATGTTCAGTATCACCTTTATCTTAAAATTTGAAGTCTTTAAAACGTTTTCAGGACCTGAGATTACACTTCCTCATTCCAAATCTAGAAATGACTATTCAAAACTAATTAACACTCACTTTAAATAGAATACATTTTCACAAACTAAGTTTCACCACAGGACAATTTGATACCTTTTCTATTTAAAGACAAGAAAGAAAAAGATAGAAAGAACCCTATAATGAACTCCATCAAAGTTTGTACATTGCACGTAAAAAGAAGGTGCTATTGACATTTACCTCAAACTGGCACTCATCGTGCCTTGGTTGCTCCTCGTTTAAGAAGTACCTCTGCCAACGCAAACTCGCAAACAGAGACGGATAATGGAGGGTGTGGCAGTATCAAGAGTATGAAGGTGGCGGGTAACAGTAAAAAACTTTGGCGGGAATAAAAAAAAATGCACAAGACATGCAAGAAACAATGACAAGCAACTAAAACTATGAAAGGAGAAATGTGGCATATACATATAACAACATCATTCAGCCGAACTATTTTTCGACCGAAAAATAGTTTGGCCGGAAAAACATTTTGACGGAAAAATTATTTCATCCGAACTCATTTTTCAGTTGAAACAATAGTTGTTTGACCAAAACATCCCAGGACACTTATCCGGTGGAACTAATATCGAAGGGGCGTTAGATTTAATGTAATTGTCATTAGTAATTTTCGCGACCCAATTCTCACAAATGTGTTACCCAATTTCATGATTTTACTTATTGTTGACGAGTAAAATCGTAAACATGAATTCTGCCCGCAAAGTATTGCTAAGGCCCTATTATTTAACTATGCTAATAATATAATATTAGTAGGTGAGACCCCCTTGTAGACTAGAAGCACAAGGATAGACGTATCACACAATTGTTTTGCTGCTGTTTTGATGATGCCTACACAGTCCTACATGGTTGACAATGCAGTCTTGGTTTCATTTTGACATGGTAACAGGTGGATGAAAATTTTTTGTGGAATTCTTTTTGCGATCAAAAACACATTTTTTATGGTTATGAGGGGCATGTTATTTACAATTGCTATGATTTAACCATGTCACTAATGCTCATGATCAATTACCTAGCCACATATATGCAAGAGATATTGTAATGGTATCATAATCAAACAAAATAAAAACTATGAAAAAATACTAAAGGGAAAAAAGTTATATGTTTGAGCTATGATAAAGGACTATGGAAAAGCTAAAGGATGTTAGTGTTAGTCCTAACTATTATGCTATTGTTGGTTAGTGGGTTATGTGAATTTCATCAGATTTAAATGGGGCACAATATAGCATTGCAATATGTATGATGGCATAGAATTATGGCAAGGGTTAATCTATAAATGATATTGGGTGGTGCAATATGAAAGGGATATCGTCGTAGATTTCAAATGGTTTGGCATTGAATACATGGTTTAATTGATTGGTGAATGTAATGCTTGTGGGTTGTCTCGTACTTCGAATTGAATAGGCTAGGTGATGGAAGCGACATGCATTTACTGCACGTCACTCTATAGTCCCCCTATCCGCTGTCACCCAAGCATTGTTTCTTTGTTGCATTTTTCGATCTATTTGTTGTGAAGATCCACATTTCAGGCTCTTGGAAGGAAGAATGCTCGGTCAACTCGCCCTTTTAAGATTTTTGCTACATGTATGATTTTTTTTCTGTCCATCCATGAAGTATTCTCTTTTGTATGAACAGATAATGGCTCGATTATGCTTGGATTTTGTGTGTTCCTGAGAATTTCAACTATGTAGATGTGTGTTATATCTCTCTATGATGACTGTAAAATGTTTTGGATTGCAAGCAAAATAATTCTGTTTTTTAAGTTTTGCATTTGACTGGTTTCTCGGTCAGTTTAATATTTTCATCGGTCTCTGTGGAATAATAAGTGAATGGTGGTACATATGGCTCTGCGTGATGATGAATGGTTTCATTTTGGGTATTACAGTTGGTTGTTTCGTTCCCTCACAGTCATGATTGTAACCCTTACCCAATCGCAGAGAGATTGTCAGCAATTGTTGTGTTATTTCTTCGAACCCCAAGTCATGGTCGTCGACCCATTCTTATTGTCTTTCCACCGAATCCCAAGGCCTAGTCTTGGGTGGCCCTAACATTAATATGTGCCTGTATGGTTGTGGGTTGATACAAGTTATATCTCGACGTTATGTCAAAAGGATGTATGCGTCCTCACTGGTGTTGCTGTTAGGTTGTTTGGCTCTTAAGTAGATGGATACAGATGTTATATCTCTATGTGTTCTTTTAATAACTGTCACTGTTCAATTAACTTCTCCTCTCCTCTGCAAGTGTTAAGCACACTATGTGCAATGGGTTATTATCTTCCTGCCTTTTCTCTCCTCAGGTGTTAATCATTGGTCTCGTTCAAGACTTGGAGTAATAAGAAGATTGTGTGGCTCATTGATGCATCTTTTTCGAAAGGTATTCTGCCTATGGTTGATAAGTCTCGGAAGACCTCCAACTCTTTATGTTATGGTTAAAAGATGAATGCGCTCTTTTTGTCTCCCTGCATTTGATTGTGACACACCCGATTTGATTTCCAACTGTCTTTTCTCCCTTCGGGCACCTTCTTGGTTGTCAAATAATGGTTTATCAATGGAATGGTTATGGAGGTTTTTCGTCAAGTCTCTGTCTCGTCTTTCTATGATAAAATTGGTTGAATAGTTACAAATGGGAATAGGTGCTTGCATACAATAGAGAATCGTCTTCTTTCATTATGGTTTCATTCACTCTGTTTTTACTAGCGTGGTCTTGATTGGAATTGGAAACAACTGTGTGTTTTTGCTAGGCCCAATGAGGGTTATGGCTAGTTTTAAAAATGATGCATGTGTGTAGTTGGTGATGTTCGCTTCATATATTTATATTGGGTCATCATACAAATTAACAATGGTTTTAAAGGGAATTTATATCCCTGGTGATAAGTCCTGGGTTTTATGTTTTTCTCGACTGTTGTTTCATCACAAGATCTTGTCGATTGATACGATGAAGACTGTGTATAATCGGGAATGCTTTGAAGTTTGTTTGCATTTTAAAAAGAGACCTGTGGATATTTAAAATTGGCCCCGATTGTAAATTGGTAGACAATGGATGTTGATTATTATCGTGATGCATTATGGTTTATCAGGGACAGAGTTCGAGCATATTGCTTTGCATTTTTTTTAAATTCTTTAAAAGAAGGAAAATAAATAAAAGATCAATGCTTTGTTAACAAAACTGTTGAAATCAAAAGTTTGTTTTCTTTAGACTGTTATGAATTGATAAATTTTGGGAAATTTAAATATTGGAACAACAAACAGTTTGGTACACAATTGAGAAACAATGAATGTTGGTGCTTTTTGGATTGATTTTAATACAGAGTTATGATTATTGATTACTTAATTTGTTTCATGAACAATATCCATTAATTTCCCTGTCATTCTTTCACTTTTTCGCACATTACGAATCCCCTCACATTCTCAGGTTCACTTTGCACGTTGTGTTCTTAAAATTAAATTAAAATTAAATGGAAACTTTGTAATACAACTATTAAAGGATGACACATAGATGGGTCACAGTTGACATGATTTTGTTAACATGGTTGATTGTTTAAATGATTTGTTCAGCAATAATCATGTTCTACTCCCTTTCATTTTATCACTTTTTCGTTCAATACAACCCCCTCAAATATCCCATAACCCTTATTCACCCCCTGCTCATTGACAAGTATTAAAGGATTTTTATGGATTTGATTGCATGGGTGTGACGTGTTGCTGAGCCAAACTTTGTTTCATATTTAAAGAGATGCCATGTATGTTTTGTTTAAGAAGATAGCTTCTAATAAACGATGCATACAGGATGAGCTTCTTCAGTAGAGGAAGCCATAGACGAAATAACAGGGGAAGAGGTAATTGGAACAAAGGCCCTAAAAGGCCAAGATTTGCGATACATTTTGATGCAGATCCACAAGAGTTAAACCAGCTCTTCCAGGCTGGAATTTTCAACTGGATTGGACAAGAGTTAGTCCAACCTAGGATAGAAAGATCTCCCTTCCAACCCCATCATGTCCATGGTATCCATGTCCCCCCTCATGTCTCATTACAACCCGAATTCCCTGAAAATGATGGATGGTAAGATATTGTTCACCCAATAGTCTCCCAATATTTGTTGGAAATATGGCTACAGCAAAAGATGACATAGATAAAGGTTGTCATTGATGGCAATCGATTGTTTATGAAGAACAGACGCTGAAACACGCTGCAACACAAATGTGAACTGCTGCACACGCTGCAACACAAATGTGAACTGCCGCAACACAAATGTGAACTGCCGCAACACAAATGCGAACTGCTGCAACACAAATGCAAACACAGAC
>JASDQU010880878.1:5708-17549 GCA_032191745.1 Picea mariana
CTGTTGGAGTTCCTCCCTATCCGGATTTCCCATTTTGGGTTTCTGTTGCCAGGCATCCTCCCAGAATCTGGCTGTTTTACCATTCCTTACTTCCCAGAAGATGTGTGTATGGATCCAGGTTTTGTTGCGCCAAGCTAGGTTCTAGATGGTTGATCCCTCCTTGGTGCCCATAAAATGAATTCGGTCCTGGTCGTTTATGTCCGGGGCATACTTGGCCTTCTAGAGGGTTGCCACGGGGTAGAGGTTTCCTTAACCCATCGCCATTAGAGTTTTTCCCCATAGGCTTTGTTGGTTACTTGTGGGTCTTATAGCCCCAATCCTCCTTTGCATTTTGGCTTGCAAACCTTCTCCCAAGCCAACGAGGCCCATTTTTTCTTTGTTTCCGCTCCTCGTCATAGAAAGTCCCTTTGGATGATCCTTATTTTTTGTAGTATTCCTTTCTGGACGGGAAATACAGACACCATATAGGTTGGAATTGCTTGCAGAGCCGTCTTGGTCAGTACAAGTCTCCCCACAAGGTTGAGGGATCTGTACGTCCAGTTTTTCACCCTCTCCTGTAACTTGTTGAGCACTCCTTCCCAAGTTGCCATTTTGTATGCTCTGTCCGTCAGGGGGATGCCCAAGTATTTAGTTGTGAGTGTTTTGCGCTCAAAGCCCAAAATATTTGCCAGGTTCCTTTGGATTGCAAGGTTGGTGTTGAAAAAGTAGATCATCGATTTGGAATGGTTGATCTYAGCTCCTGAGGCTTCACCAAACTCTTCTAAGATCCTTTTGAAATTTTTTGCTTCCTTGACCGTGGGTATGCCATGGAGTAAGGTGTCATCCACGAACTGTTGGTGTGTGGAAGTAGGGCAGTTTTCGAAAGGTTTGAGGCCTGTTATTTCTCCTGCCGCTGTTGCGCTTTTAATGCTTCAACTGAGACCTTCCATCATTAGGATGAACAAGAAGGGGGATAGCGGGTCTCCTTGTTTGATGCCTCTAGTGGGCCAGAAGGGTTTGGCTGGGGTTACATTAATCAGGAGCGAGTAACTTGTCGTTGAGACTAGGCTGAGAATCCAACTGATCCAGTGTTGGGTGAAACCAAAGGCTTCCAGAGTCTTAACCATGTAGTGCCAGCTAATTTTGTCATAGGCTTTTGCTAGGTCAAGTTGTATTATCATCCCCCCTCTCCTCTGGATTTTCAAGGTGTGGATTAGCTCATGGGCATGGATGATGTTGTTCATGATTTGTCGTCCTTCCACAAAACCCGCATATTCTTGTGAAATCAGTGTGGGTAGGAGGGGTTTCAATCTATTGGCTATGACTTTGGAGATTATCTTGTAAACCACATTGCATAAAGCTATGGGCCTGTAGTGGTCAGGGGTCCTTGCTTCATTTTCTTTGGGGATTAGAGTAATCATTGTGGCATTTAACGTTTTTAGGATGGAGATCGACCGTCTAGAATCCTTGACCACCCTATAAACATCGTGTTTGACCACTTCCCAACAGGCTTTGAAGAATTCCACTGTGAAACCATCTAGACCCGGGGCTTTCCCGTTGGGCATCTCCTGGATTACTTGATCAATTTCCTCCTTAGCTATGGGTTTGTTTAGGTTGTTATTCTGTTCCTCGGTGACTAGACGGGGGATGTGTTGCGTTATCCTTTGGATGGCCTCTGTTSGGTCTTTGTTGGGTTCCTAGGCTATCCCATGGAAGTGACTTACCAGGGTATTTTCAATCTCCTTGTGGGATTCTCGCTCGATCCCATCCCGATCCTTAATTTTCAGGATTTTGTTGTGGGCTCTTCTGGCAATGGTTGTTCTATGAAAAAACTTGGTGTTCCTCTCTCCTTCCTTTAGCCATATGATTCGAGACTTTTGGCGCCATAGAATTTCTTCCTGCTGGCATCTTCCTTCCCATTCTTGGGTCATTTGGATCTCTTCCTTTTTTCGATCCTCTGTATAGCTCTCCGCTATGCAAACTTCCTGGAGTCTTCTCATTCTGTCTTCAATATTTTTCTTCTCTTGGTTTATGTTGCCAAAAATTTCCTTGTTCCACTCCCTGAGCTTATACTTGATGTACTTTAGTTTCTTATAGAGTTTGAACATCCGTGKCCCTTGCTCCGGTTGTTCCTCCTGCCACCACTGGTTGATGTTCTCCTTGAAGGTGGGGTGTTCAATCCAGAATTTCTCAAATCTGAATGGTCTATTCTTCGGGGTGGTTGGGAAGTTTGCTTCCAGTTGGACTGACCAATGATTAGAACCCCCCTAGGGAAGGATGTTGCAATCTAAGGTTAACCCCCGCATAATGATGGATTCCAACACCAGGAATCTGTCTAGTCTTGTCGCAACCTGATGTTGATTTAAYCGTTTATTGTTCCAAGTGAAATGTCCATTATTGGTTCTGATGTCCACCATCTTCGCTGTGTCTATGAACGTTGAGAAATCTTCCGCATCTCTATCCAATCTCTTGGTGCCTCCTTTTTTCTCCGCAAGTGATGTGATGATGTTGAAGTCCCTTGCCAGGATCCAGTGGAGGTTGTTGGAGCGGGCTTTTAGGTCTTCTAGGTCTAGAAGCATTCTTCTCTTTTCCTCTAGCATCTGGGGTCCATACACATTAGTGCATAGAACCATCTCCGTATTCCCAATGATTTGCATGTTAACTGAAAGTGTGTGCCTGGTAGCCTCGGCTGCTATTAGGTTCATCACTTGTGAGTTCCACAAGGTGAGGATACCTCCCGCCATCTGCTGTTCTTCGACAGCCAACATCTTGTACTTGCTCCATTGTTTTTTGCTAATTGTTTCCATTCTGTCTACAGTGCATTTTGTCTCTTGGATGAAACAAAGGTCCGGTTGTTTTTTCCTAAGTCTATTTCTAAGAATTCTCTGCTTTTGTGGGTTGTTTAGGCCTCTTGTATTCCATGTTATAATCTTCATTTAAACATGTGGGGGGGAGATGGGAAAGAGCTTTTTGATCTTACCCGAGTTTATCAACAGAGCTCTTAGTTCCTGTAGGGTTACGCTGTTTGATTTCTTGCCTTTTTTCCTTCTCGTCTGCTTGGGTGAGAGTTGCGGTTGTCCTTCACCTGCTTTGATTCCTAGGTGTCCTATCTCCCTGTGTGTGCGCTTGAGCCCTCTGGATTTGGTTTCCTCCCTTAGGAGGAATAGGTATTGGATGCGGTCTAGTTTCTTCGCTGGTACATTGTCTACGCCCTGCCTTTTCCATTGCTCCAGTATTTTCGGGAGATCGATCCCTTCCCTTTCCACAATGTCTTTGAGATTAGGATCTTCCGTTCCTACCTCGCTTGGAGTCATTTCCGCGTCTTCGTCTGCCTCCTGCATGGGGGTGGGGGTATCTCTTGTGTCTCCATCCATAGGAGTTGCGCTACCCCCCTGTCCCATCTCCTTTCTTGGGCTATCTGTATCCTCATTTGTTGCTTGTTCCCTGACTTCTTTAGCTTTTGTCTTTTCCTTTCCTCCTTCCTCCCCTTTGTTGGTCTTGTCCCGTCCTTCTGTTTTATTCCTGGCCTCCGGATTCTCCCTGTTGGGGTTTTACTATGTTTCTTGTTAGCTCTGTTTCTGTGGTTTGGTTTTATAAACCCATCCTCATCTTGCTGTAGTTTGGTGTTTTTTGCTTCTTGTTTTTTAATGATTGGACATTCTCTGATTAGGTGTCCATGTTCGTGACATCTTCTGCATTTGAAGGGGATCTGCTCATAGTCAATGTTTTGTATCCATTCCTCATCCCTAAATTCCAGGCTTATGGCTTTTGCGAGTGCCCCCGACACATCCATCTCTATGCAGATTCTTGCATAGGATGTGTATCGTCCTTTTAGGGTTGCTTTTGATGTCTTCACGTATTTTCCCAGTTTGTTTCCTATTGCTTCAAAGGTGGAAGGTAGCCAGTAATCTAACGGCAAGGAGTAAAGTCTCAACCATACAGGTACATTTTTGAAAGTTTCTTTCTTTGGGGAGAAGTTTTCCTTCCATGGTCGCATGTACAGTCTTGCTGAGGCGTGGAAGTATGGCCCCCCCTCAATGATCTTATCCCTATCTTCCAGGTTCATGAAAATTGCAGTAAAGAAGCCTTTCGAGCCCAGATTTAGTTCCACTTCTTTGCTTGGCTTCCATTGATATTTAATCCAGTTGCACAACGTTCTTTCTGTGGGCCACAAACCTATAAACTTGCAGATTAGCGCATGCGTCTTCATCTGGTCCCTGTAGAGTTGCGTTTGCGGATCGTCCAATATTACCTTGGGTATCATTGCTGTCTTTGGTTTACATGGGTTGTGCCCTTCTGCCCCATTGGGGCTCGCCGTTTCTTGCGCAACATTCTCAGTTTCTCTGGCTTCTTCCCCCATGCCATCGCTTTTCCTCTGGTTGCTTTCCTGACTCTTTTCTGATTTTGATCTCGAGGTGCTTGTCATTGGTGCCTTGAAAACTACGCCTCGTGGGCCTTTCCCTCTGTCTACTACTACCTGCTTGTATGAGGGGGTTTCGTTACCGCCCCCCTTGGTACTCATGCTGTTTTTTGTTGTGGCCGCGACTACCAAACCCTAGCTTGCAGTTGCTTTAATCTTTTTCTCGTTGTTCATTTCATATCACATATATATCTCCGTTTGTATTTCAATTTGTAGATAACATTCGTAATTGATCTAAAGTGTAAAGTAATTTATTTAATTTATTGTTGATATCCCATAGCATTGTTTATTTCTTGTATAATTGTACTTAATTCTTTTATTGTAACTTTAATTGACTCCTTGCCCAACATTTAGGCACTAGTCTTAGTTGACCTTAGAGAAAGGGCTGATTTTCATTAAAGGTGTGCATTGCATTTGCTGCCTCTCATATAGGCTAGCTCTCCTTTACCTTTAATAAACTAAAATTAACTCCTAGAATTCATTTAATAATTCACATAGTAACTAGGGTCTACCCCCCTTGGCTTCCCTAGGAGTAAGTCTAGACAGAAAAAGTTCAAGTCGAGGTGACAGTGGGCTTGAACTTAGGCATTGTGCCTCTAAGGACACACCAAGTGGGTTGGAGACTTCTCCATGTTAGTAGGTGTGTATAAGGACGACAACATGCCCTTTGCAGCTTGTTCATAGTGATTTGTGTGGTCCACTTTCTACTCATTTTTCTGGGTGCAAGTATTTCTTAACTTTCATTGATGACTTTTCCAAACATACTTGGGTTTACTTCTTAAAACTTAAGAGCAAAGTTTTTGACAAGTTTTTGTCGTACAAGGCCCTTGTAGAAAAACAATTTGGACATCAAATTAAAAGGCTAAGAACAAATAATGGAGACAAATATGTGAACAATAATTTTACAAGTTACTGCACTACACAGGGCATCCAAATGCAACACACTGTTCCATATACACCACAACAAAATCGTGTTGCTGAGAGAAAGAACCGCACATTAAAAGAAATGGTTAATTGTATGATCCAAGCTAAGGGATTAAATCTAAGTATTGGGCGGAAGCCATCAACTGTGCAAATTACATAGTAAATCGCACTCCCACAAAGGCTCTTAAAAGTATAACATCGAAAGAATCTTGGACTAAAATTAAACCAGATGTAAGTCACTTTCGTGTATTTGGCAGTATAGCATGGGCTCACATTCTTGATGAGAAAATGAAAGCATTGCAACCTAAAAATGAGAAGTGTATATTTGTTGGTTATTCTGAAGATGTCAAAGGTTATAGACTTCAACCACATTGTAATGAAATTATTATTAGAAGAGATGTTAAATTTGATGAAAATCTCTTGGTCTGCGAGCCTAATTTGACGATTGTTCCTTCTTCGGCCTGAAAGCCATCTTCGGTGTTTGTGCCTTCTTCTGTTCCTATTTTGGTTTCTTCTTCAGATGATGACAGTGAGGATGAAAATCCACCTCCGCCTGCTCATCTTCCTCCAGATGAGTCCTTTGAACCTAAACCAACACTAGCTCCTCTGCTTCATAGATGGGTCCGTTCAACACAAGAAGCAGTTGGTGATCTTGTTGGTGATCCTTTAGATCAGCGTCGGACACGTTCACAGTTCCAACGAACTTTTTCTCTTTTGGCTCAAGTTTCAGAGACTCATGATCCAGAGACATTTGCAGAAGCTTCAGGTCATCCAGATTGAGATACAACAATGAATGAAGAGTATCGTTCTTTAATGACAAACGATACTTGGGATCTTGTACCTCTTCCAAAAGGAAGAAAACTTGTCAGATGTAAATGGGTCTACAGAACTATGTATGCATCAGATGGAAGTGTTGAAAGACACAAGGCTCGGTTAGTTGCCAAAGGATTTTCCCAAGTTGAAGGAATTGACTATAATGAAACCTTTGCCCTTGTAGCCAAAATGAATTCCATCCGCCTTGTTCTTGCCCTTGCTGCCTCACATAAATGGGAGGCCCATCAGATGGATGTTAAATCCTCCATCTTGCACGTAGATTTGCAAGAAGAAATCTACATGCAACAACTTCTTGGATATGTCTAGAATGACTCTAGCCTTGTTTGTCGCCTTAAGAAATCTCTTTATGGTCTTAGGCAAGCTCCCCGAGCTTGGTATGCCAAAATAGACAACTTTCTTATTGACACCGGATTCTCTAGATGCCATTCTAATCCTAATGTCTATACCAAGAAAGTAGAATCCATCTCATTATCCTTGTCCTTTATGTTGATGACCTTATTCTTACTGGTAGTAACTCAAAACTTTTAAACCATGTGAAAACCAACCTTAAGAAGAAATTTGAAATGACAGAATTAGGCTTTTTGCACTATTTCCTTGGCCTTCAAGTTTTGCAAACCAATGAATGAATTTCTCTTTCCTAGTCTAAGTATGCTTGTGACCTTCTTCGTCGCTTTCACATGGACGATTGTAAACCTACCCCTTCTCCCTTCCAATCTGGAGTCAAGCTTACTGCCACCTGTACTTCTCCCGAAGTTGATGCCACCCTGTACCATCAGTTAGTTGGTAGCCTCTTATACTTGACTCATACCCGTCCCGATCTTTCCTTTGCTGTTTGTCTTGTTGCTTGGTATATGCAAACACCCCATGAAATCCATTGGAAAACAACTAAAAGGATACTTCGCTATGTCCGTGGTACAATTACGTTCGAGATACATTACAATTTAGGGGGGACTCCTTTATTGGTTGGTTTCACTGATTCAGATTGGCCCGACGACCCTGATGATTGAAAGTCTACTGCAGGTTATGTTTTCAGCCTTGGTTCAGGACTTGTCACTTGGGCCTGTAAGAAACAACAGGCTATTGCACTTTCTTCAGCAGAAGTAGAGTACTGAGCAACGGTAAATGCAAGTCAGGAAGCCTTGTGGCTTCGACAAATCCTTCCAGAGTTTGGTTTCTAGCAGCAACATCCGACCAGCCTTTGGTGCGACAATCAGAGTGCCATCAAGCTCGCCAAAGACCCATTTCAACATCAGCGCAACAAACACATCAAGCTACACATGCACTTCATCATAAAGCTCATTCATGATCAAGTTATTGAAGTGCTCTTTTGCCCTACAGAAGGCATACATTTTCACAAAGTCTCTTACAGAAGTGAAGTTTTCCAAACTTCGATCTATGTTAGAAGTTCAGGAAGTTGTCATCAAGGGGGGATAGGCTCTAATGCGTCCTTCCTTCTCCTATTGTGTCAATGTTGTAAATCCTTCAATCCTATCCCACATTGTTCTTAAGGGGGGATGTTAGGATATTTAGACACTTAGGAGTTAGTTAAGCTCTACTTGGTCTAATGTGTCGTTAGGTAAAAGTGTGTTTCTCAGTGTGTTTCTTTAGTATGCATTAGTATGCATTTGTAGTTAGGAAATTTGACGGTCACGATATGTTCCCGACATAGAGTGATCCGACGATTCATATTCTCCTCGATCTTAACGGCCATTGATCCGTGGCTTAACACCCGATTGGTCCATGATCTCTATTTAAATACCATGGAGGGTCATTTGTCGATGATCGATTGTGAGAAACTCTCTTGTAAAATCTCTCTGTAATTTTTTTCCTTTGCATTAATAAACTGCTCCAAGTGGCCGCGTTGGCTGGGGCTGTGGATGTTTCCCTGTAGGGGTTTTATTATGTCAAAATATCCGTGTGTTGATCTTTGATCTAGTTGTGTGAGTGGTTACTGAAGGTGTTCTTCCTCTGTTGGAATACATGTGTTGTCAAACAGTGCGCTCCACTAGAAGGTCCACTAACAACTTGGAATAAGCCCTATCCACACCATGTTTTCACTTTGATGATGGTATTTAACTTGGAACTAGTGCGCCCTTACTATTTTGAGTAGTTGCTTCACATGGTTCGAGGTTTGCATGGAGTAAGGATTGCATGAATATTAATTTTAATTCCATGGACTTGTTCTCTTGCTAGTTTGAGAGTGGCACACCTTCCTTGGTTGACTGCTTGCTATTTGGAGGCTGATCATGTTTTATAGGGTTCTTGCTATTCTTGGAGGGTGCACTTGTTGAGGCTCTTGCTTACTATTTTGGGAGATGGTTGCAACCACTTTGCACCATTCCCTAGGGCACACTTCTCTTGTTCATATATTATTATCATTTGCTGGATCTCTCTCCAAGGCATATGCCCTAGGTTATTTCACTCTCTCATGAAGGGGTTAAATTATAATTTGATGACCAATTCCAGAGCTTTGTAATATCATTGTAATATTTGTTTGACTCATCAAACTCCAAGGCATGTGCCCTAGGTTATTTCACTTTCTCATGAAGGGGTTAAATTATAATTTGATGACCAATTCCAGAGCTTTGTAGTATCATTGTAATATTTGTTTGACTCATCAAACTCCAAGGCATGTGCCCTAGGTTATTTCACTCTCTCATGAAGGGGTTAAATTATAATTTGATGACCAATTCCAGAGCTTTGTAGTATCATTGTAATATTTGTTTGACTCATCAAACTGTAAACATGATCACCAGAATCTTATTTTGTTTATTTGAGATGGTTGAGGCTTTGAGCCTAGAACTCTATAAATAAGAGGCTCTCCTCATTTGAAATGGTTGTTGTTGAGTGAGCTATAGTAGAACTCTCTCTTGGAGTATTTTTTTCTTTCATGTTGTGTGAGGCCAATTTTTGAGCAAATTGTTGTGGATTGGAGCATTATTTGTGCATACAAAGGATAGCATCGAGATCATCAAGTAAGATATTCCTCAAGGTGCATAGCTAAGTGTGATCTTCTCTTGCCCTTGCTAATTTATTTATCTTACGTTAGGTATGTCTAATTTTGTTGCTTCAGAAAAGTAGTAACTAGGCTAGAAACACAGAGGTAAAATAAAATTTCTTGATTTAATTATGAAATTACCATCTTTAGATATTTCCTTGCATAAATTAGACTCTAATTTCCAGCCATATATGAATTTTGTGGCATGTTTTAGGGCAGCCCTTAGATCCTTGAATCTAGACTAATTGAAAGACTCCATTAGCCCAAGGATTAGCTAGGCCTAGGCACTAGTTTATTTCTCTCATCCATTCAAAATGATTTTCAAGCTACCTTTTAATTTATCTAGCTTGCTGGAAATTGTTAATTCAGATTTTTATTTTAGTAATAAGTAGTCTCTATTTGTTACTTTTCCGGAAATTTTCAATTTCTAGCAATTGTTTTAGTTTAGGAAATTAATTTGTTGATGCTAATAAACTAGACTAGACCACCATGAAGGCTTGCTGGAAATTTTATTTAAATTTGTCTTAAGTTTAGTGCATTTCCAGCACTTAACTTAGTTCAGAGATTTAATTTTCCAGCTAGCATATTGACCCAGGACTCTTGAATCTTGACCATAGCTTAGGCTACAACCACTTATTTGCTTGCTGAAAATTCATAATTTAAAATTTCCGATTGTTGTTTCATTAAATTTTATCATTCTTCCAATTGAGCAATTTATTTTTCAGCATTGTATTTGCGTAGGAAACTTATTTTTTACTTCATAATTAAGCAAAATCACAATTCTAACATTCTGGAAATTGCATATAATTTTATCATTTATGTGTTAAATTAATTGCTATTTCCACCAATTAATTTATTGCAGAAAATTAAATTTCTAGAATTGTTTGAGGTCTAAAATTTGCATTTCTAGATCATGATTTAGTCTCAATTCATAAATATTGCATTCTGGAATTTGCATTTGAAAGTCTCATTGATAAAATTCGGCATTTTGCATCCAAATCTGAACACAAAAATTTATTTCCAGATTGCCTTTTTAGCATTGTGCTTTTATTTATTTACTTTACTTGCTCAATTCCTTTAGTTTATTTGCAAATCTGGAACATAACTTCATTGCAAGATCATTAAACTTTCAGATCTAAAACAAGTCTAAGAGCCTAATACAAACTCTCCTAAACAAGACTTGGAACTTGGTTTGGAATTTTCATATACACACATCCATTGAAAACATGTCAACCGGATTTCTAACCAAACTCATTGGTCCACCAACACTGTTAGAATATGAAAGATTGTGCTCATTTTACAATTGACAATACCCTTGTCACCCAACCATAGGCGGAAGCCACCCTTCGAGCACCTTGACCTTGATAGAGAAGAGAATCCTGGTAGCAATCCAATAGCCAAGAGAGGCTAATGCACCAAGTAAGAAGTAACCAAGCTGATCAGATAGTCCCACCCAAAAGCTGGCAGAGTACCTTCCCCAAGATTTGCGCACAAGACTGCAACTGCACTGCGCAGAACTGGCTCTCTGCAACTGCTGAGAATTGTGTCAAATGACAGATCGACACCCTGTATTTATAGTGGTTCTGGCATACTTACTGGGGCCGACTTCTCCTTCTGGGTACTAATTAATTCATATTAATTATATTTCTGCAGCCAACATCTTGTCTAGGGTTTCCTTCATTTCTTTGCTTCCTTTCGAAACATTCTAATCTTGTCAAAGGTCACAATAGAGGTTCATACCTCCCGAAGCTACCATAATATCAACACTCCCTCCTAGCTAGGGAGGTATGGTCTTGAGCACAAACAGACCATTCAGTTGGTAGTATCACGAGCACTGTCATTATTATCCAACTGGATAATCTCCTATGACAACTGGTACAATATCAATTGATAGAACTGAACCGTGTCTATCCACGGTAGTACACAACTACTCAAAGTGTGACACATAGTCAAAATCAGTGGAACATATCCACCACAATAGTATATCTCTATTGTCTGGAGATAGGCAGTCTTCATAACAATCATCTGATGACAACCTACACAGAAAATATTGTTAAAATAAACTGAACCATCTGGGCCTATCTTTCACTCACATCTGTGAGATCTGAAAAAATATCTGCCCTCAGTATAGAACATCAACAATGGGCTATCTGCCCTATTCTTCTCAAACAAGGAAGAAATGATTGTTTCTGATTTCTGAGCCTGGACCACTCCTCACCCTGGGCCATTCTTCCTACACTAATCAAAGTGCACCTTGGAGAGAATGTATAAACCCTAAGGAATGTCTGTCCCTGAGTGCTGAGCCTTGACCATTCCCCATCTTGGGCCATTCTTCCTACACTAATCAAAGTGCACCGTGGAGAGAATGTATAAACCCTAAGGAATGACTGTCCGAACCATTTCCTTTGTTAACCGCAAGAGGAAAAGACTGTCCTGTATCAACCTCCAAAACATACCATTCCTCATGTTAACCACAATGAGAAATCCCTGTCCGGTGAGGCGGGCCAGTCTTCTTGAGTAACCCTCAAGAAGAGAGACTGCCTTAGACCACTCCCCATGTTAACCACAATGGGAAGTCGCCGTCTATGATACATCAACAATCTGGACCATTTCCCATGTTAACCACGATGGGAAATCGCTGTCCATCAGAAATCTCAATCCACTTTTCGAACAGGAAAGAATTTGT
>JASDQU010880878.1:34895-45983 GCA_032191745.1 Picea mariana
GCAACGAATTCCTTTGATGTGTATTCTCCACCATTATCGGTTCTTAGCGTCTTGATCTTCTTATTCGTGAGATTTTCTATTTCTGCTTTGAACTCTTGAAACTTGCTGAATACTTCGTCTTTTGTCTTGAGTAGATATAACCAAGTCTTTCTTGAATAGTCATCTATGAAGATTATGTAGTAAGAAGATCCTCCTAGAGATTTTACTGGCATCAGACCGCAAACATCTGAGTGTATTAGATCTAGAATCTCCTTAGATCTGTTGTTGTTGCTTGGGAATGGTTTCTTGATATTCTTCCCAAGGGCACATCCCTTGCAGATTCCTTCATGTGTAGATTTCAATTCTGGTATTCCTTCAACCATCTTTCTGAGAAAAGGTAATGCTTGATAGTTGATGTGAGCGTACCTTCTATGCCAAAGCTCATTAGCATTGACTTCGTCATGTACGAGAGCTTCTTCATTCTGTTCTAGTAGTCTATACAGATTTCCTTCACGACTTCCAATAACCCTAGCATTCTCTATGCTGGAGTCTTTATGCCAAGATAACACCTTTCCATCCACGAAGGCTATTATGTTTTCTTTGTCTTCTAGGCATGATATCGATACAAGATTCTACATATTAAACATTACTTAAGTGAACAAAGTTACCTGTTTTCATTTTCATGGAGGCTTGTCCAAATCCTTCCACGGGGTAAGTGGTTTTGTCTCCAAGATCTACCTTGTACGAGGTCTTCTTCTCATTTAGATTTGAGAGTCTGGCTTGATCTCCTGTCATGTGCCTAGAAGCTCCACTATTGATTATCCACATGTCATCTTCAATCGTTCCGGTAAGTGCTGAGTAGTGTAAAAGACTGATCGTTTCACTCATGTCTTTGGTTGACTGGTAACTGGTCATGCCTTGATCCAAAACTTCAACTTCGTCGTTTTTGTCTTCTGAGAGAGCCAAGAGGTGCGTTGAGTTAGGGCGCATCTGAATATCTTCTTCTTGAGCGAGATGCTCCATCACAAGGTGTTGGATCTGAGATTAGGGTTTTTGCAACTGCTTCTGCTAGTAACTCTAGCGGCAGTGTCTAGGAGGTTGCTCCTGCTAGTAACCCTAGTGACAGTTCCTCAGCGAGCTCAATATCCTAACGACTATGCTTCCTTCCAGCGTTTAGGCTGAATGAAGGAGGTGTGGGCCCATAACTTGTTAGAATATGAAATATTGTGCTTGTTTTACCATTGACAATACCTTTGTCACCCAACCATAGGTCGAAGCCACCCTCTGAGCACCTTGACCTTGATAGAGAAGAACACTGGTAGCAATCAATAGCCAAGCAAGGCTAATGCACCAGGCAAGAAAAGTAACCAAAGCTGATCAGATAGTCCCACCCAGAAACTGGCGCAACACTCTTCCTTAGAAACTTGCGCACAAAACTGCCAATTGCAGTGCGCACAACTGACTCTCTGCAATTCTGAGAATGTGAATAATGAGAACTGACGCCCTTTATTTATAGTGGTTCTGGCAGACTTACTGGGGCCGACTTCTCCTTCTGGGTACTAATTAATTCATATTAATTATATTTCTGCAGCCGACATTTCGTCTAGGGTTTCTTTTACTTCTTTGCTTCCTTCTGGAATATTCTAATCTCGTCATAGGTCACAATAGAGGTTCATACCTCCCGAAGCTACCATAATATTAACAAAAAGTAATGCAACAAACCAATATCTTTCATGTCAAACTCACTGTTCAGTTCCCTCTTGCACCATTAGATGAACTGATTAAAGTTTTTTGTAATCATCAGATCATCTAGATACAACCTCAAGAGAAGTAGATCAGATTTATCAAATATGAAATAAAGATTTGAATTTGCAGAAGTCCTTGGAAAACCCCAAATTGTGTAAATACTCATCAATCCTGCCATACCACACCCTTGGTCCTTGCTTCAGTGCATAAAGGGCTTTCTTTATCCTGTAAACATGAGTGTCCTGCCCATGTGTTCAAAACCTTTCAGGTTTCAGCATATTTATGTACATCTCTTTCATACACACCATTTAGAAATGTGGTGTTTACATCCATTTTATGTGAAGACCTACCAAAACATGAAGCCAAAGATATAATGGTTCTAAGAGAGTATACTTGGAAATTGGAGCAAAAGTCTTGGTCAACTCTCCCTTTCTGAGAGAACCATTTGGCAACAAATCTATCTTTGTACTTTTCAGTGTTCCTATCAACTGTATGTTTAATTTTATAGAGCCATTTCGAATCAATCACAGATTTCCCAATTGGTCTTGGAACTATATCCCAGAGATCATTTTTGATAATGGAGTTATACTCCTTTGTGATGGCATCATACCATACCTGCTTTGTAACTGCCTCCTCAAAGCTATAAGGTTCGGTCTCAAGAATGGAAGTCATTAATGCAGGATAAGGTGGAAACTTCTTAGGTGGATGACTTACTCGAAATGTAGATTAGGTGATCTAACTTGTTTATTTACATCCTGCAAGACTTTGGAAAGCCTTCTTGGTTGAATGAGCATGGTGGGGCCTCTCCTCCCTGGCTCATAACATGCTGATTCGAATCTGATTTCTCATCTGATTTCAGATTTGAATTAGGTGCAACATGTGTTTCATCCTCATCAATCATTATAGGAGGCTCAAGTGAACTTGAGGACCATCCTTACTCATCCAATTGCACATCATGACTTACCACTGTTTTCTATTATGCTGAAATGTAAATTCAATAGCCTTTGGAGGTCTCACTTTAGCCTACAAAAATCCGCTCGATAAAGGACGACTCAAACTTAATCGGTTTCTCATAAGGAACATGAGTACAAATTGGACATCCAAAAACACAAAAATGAGATACTTGTGGCTCACAACCTCAACAACCATTGGCTCACAAAGAGCGAAACATGTCGCAAGTGGGATTTGAACATGGGTGGGGAGGATAGCATTTCTCTTCCCTAACCACCCAAGCTAGGCCCAATTCACACACACACACACACACACACACACACATATATATTCCAAGGAAAAAAGTCAGTAATTTTATTATATATTGTTGACTCAAAATCTCGTCACCTATTATTAAAAGTCTGCAAATGATTGCAAGGCCTATCTATATATTTATGATATAATATTAATAGGTGGGGTTCCCTATTAGAAAAACATATAAATGGTTATTTTCAAACATCTTCCCTCAACACATTTGCATATCTCCATGTTAGTAGTATGATGATGAAGCTTCAAAGTTATGGCGTGCGTGATTCTTGACATGATTAGATGATGAAAGAGGTTTGTTGCGCTTCATTTTGTTGCATATCGGTAATGCAATTCTATTTATGACCCAACATTATGACAATATTAAGCAAGGCACTTACGAAAATTGCAAAGAATATGGTATGTTTTATGATTATATTCACTTCGAAAACCAAAGTTACTTATAAAGCTACGACCTTCATTGTATATTAAGTTTATCTTGATAGCTTATGGAGCATTGATATGCCTTTTGTGTAACGTTACATCAAAAGTTTTAGTTATATATGGATACAATGGTATGTGGAATAAATTTGCAAGGTATGGTTACTAAGAGTTATAAGGCATATGAGAGGTGTCCTATCTTAATAGATATAATCCTTGATTAAATGATAGAGGTTGCATTGTGTTGAAAAGGCAAATGGTATAAATCTTGGGTTTTTACATAGCAATGATATGTGATTTGTAATAGAATTGCATATGATTGAAAATATGCAAACAAAATAAGCCCTAGCCTATTCCAATGAGTATACGTACCGATTAGGTAAGTTATGATGGTGAAGTCACAAGGTTGATGCTAATTAACACAAGGCACTCGAGGTTGATATTACGCATGGTTATGTAGACTGACATGGATATGGTATTGAATTTGTTATGGGGTTCACATGATATATGTGTTATGGTTTCATTGTTCCATTGGTGAGTTGGCATGCACATACGATTTATGGTTTGAAGGGCGATGTGATGGGCTGTCCATGCATTGAATTTGCAAGTACGCGGGAAATTAATCCCATACCCTTGTGATTTACCACCTCACTTTGCTTTGGGTTTTTGTCATTTTGGTTCTGTTGAGATTGTGGAGAAAGACAACTCGATCTGGCTTGGAAACCCTATTGTTGGAAGTTGCAACAACTGTCTCGACCCAACCCTAGTATAAAAAAGGCTGCAAAGCAAGGTATGTACTCGCCAATTTATTTAACATCTCATGCATGTATTTTGCGAAGCAATAGTTTCGTAATGGCTCTGTGTGTTTGACTGGTGTTAAGTGTGTGGTTTTTCTCCCTGCTTTTCGCTCTTAAATGGAAATATTGTTCAAGGGTTTCTACTTGTGAAAGAAAAACAGCTTGTATGATACTCTATTGAACATCTACCTCTTCAGTTGTGTTCACTTTCCATTTCTCTGGAAAATTATCAGTTTTTGGCTCTTGAAATGGAATGAAGTAAACTCATTTGATATAAGATGCAAGTTGTGACATGGGTTCGAGTTCTTGTACCAATTTTCCTACTGTCTGATACACTAGCCTTCCGAAATATTTTTATCACTAAGAAAAACAGGTCATTCCCTTTCATTATCCCTTGGCATGCTTGATTGCTTGGTCAGTTAAGAGCCATTATTGTAACTTGTATATATATATACTAATTGGGTCATTGATGCATTATAGATGATTTTTTTCAGTCATGGAAGTAATCACAGTGGTAACAGGGGAAACAAAGGACATAGAAGAAGAATGCCTAATGCTTTTGGTCAACAAGGCAGAAATAAAAATATGAGATTCTCTATCCATTTTGATGCCAACTCAGAGGAATTCAATTAACTGGTTCAAACTGGCTATTTGAATCTTGCTTTTCACCCACCTCAACCACTTGTTGCTCCTCCTCTGCAACCTCACCCAAGGCATAGCTGATTTTCTTGAGCCACCTCATATGCCACCAACCAATGATAACTGAGAAAATGTACCTGCAAATCCTCCCTCCAGTGTAGTCTATTGGTTTGATGTTTCATTACCACCACCTCCTCCTGTACAACCTTATGCCTCTTGTTGCTTCTGCAACTTCTCATGCATATTTTGTCTAGTTTCCTAGAAATTATAAAGCATTGCCTCTTGAACCTCCACTAGATAAAGGAAAAGGACCTGCAATTTCTATAGGCTCTGATTCATCTGAGATCTCTTCTTATACAGTCAAGAGTTGAAGAAAAGAAGTCTGTTGATCCAGACTTACCTAAGCACGTGGCTGCACTTTCAGAAGGAAGTAGACAAAGGGAGGCTACTTCCAATAAAGAATATTATTTCTGATTTTATTTTTATGATGTGATGACACTTTCACTTTGACATTCGAGGCATATTTTTGGTTCAATAGACATGATATTATTTTTGAAAAACTTTCATATCATGCCTTTAYGATGTTTTGGGAGATACAAGTGTTTTGATGATCTGACATGTTTATATTGGTTGCTTTTTGATATATATTCTGATGTTGATATATGCATGATTTTTGGGTAAAATCTGGAGTCACGASGGAAATGTTGAAAATAAAAAGAAAATAAAGACATATAGGGGTCCCACCTATTAATTATTATTTACCCTTATTATAAAATAAAGTTGTCGTATCCTAATTAAAGTTATTTAACTTTATAACAAAAGGTAGTTGAACCATTTGAACTACTTTTTGAAGACATAAAARGAAGGAAGCAAGGCCAAACCAAGAGARGAAAAAATAAAGATATACTTCTGATAAGGTTTGCTCTTGYCTCAAATGAGAATTCTTATTCATTCATTTTTGAGTTTCTTGAGAGCTAAGTTATCTTGTTGATAGYAGGGTTACTCTAAAGGTGGCAAAATAAAGGACTGTGAAGCATAGACTTTTGACATGCTCCAAAAGTCATTCATTCATTTTGATGGTCTGTTYACTCTTAATTAGAAGTTCTGAATTCAGTTTTAGTGCYGATTAATGCTAGTTTTGCAGAGTCAAGACTATGATGCGCTTGTAGTTTGCATTGATCCAATTTATTTTCAATCTTAGTCTTCTTCTTTGAGACACCGGTTGTCTTTGTATGAGTTAAAATTACATCTTAGACTTCCAAGTCTAATTATGGTCCAAACCCTCATATAGGTTTGTAAAGAAAAACTTCGATGTAACTCGGAAATATATCAATAAAATCATTTGCTAATTTCTTCTCATTTTTGAAACTTGTTGCGTACTGAATTTTTAGATTTATGCTATCTAACATTTATTCATTCAACTATTTATAAACTTCATTTGCAAGCATGCTTTTTTTTGTTTAAAAATTTATTTTACAACAAAGCATACAGATTTTATAATAGCATCAAGTCCAATAACTTATTTCTCGAGGGTTGATTGATAATTTTGATAGGCTATAAGCCTAGGGTGATAATCCAACCTATCTCAGCTAGCCTAATGAGATTCAAAAATGCTTGAGTGAGGATATAGCCATTGCTCGCCTCAACACATATGAAACTAAATTACATTTGTAGATGCCAAAGGGCATTCAAGAGGCTACATAGCTGACAAAATGGATGCAAAGAGCATCTGAAGAGTGATAAAAAAATGTGGATCATTCATAAGCTTGGTGTTGGGAAGACCAAATTCCTATATATAAGCTTCAAATAACAGTTCGGGAGGATAAAAAATCTTTGGTAGGGTGTCTTGTAAACAAAGTTTGATAATTTTCCATTTACTTGGAGTCCAGAACTGTTGTGCAAAATTACAAAAAGAGAGACATTTCACTGTCAAAAATGAGTTTGAAAATCATGCAAGAGATCAGTGCTGCTATCCTAATTTAGAATCCAGGGCGAAAAGATATTTTCGGATAGAGTCTGAGCTCTTTTCCTTGATTTTCTAGTGTCTCCGAGTCATTTCCACTCTAGCTTTTGAGAGTCCTTCTGCTTCTTGGTTCTACTTCCTGTATACATGAGAATAATCGAGAGAAGGAACTGACGAGTCTCAAAATCCCAGTGTAGATTGGCCAAAGAGTGTAATTGTGTAGAGTGTTTTTTCCAGTCATCCAATTTATTACAATTTGTGAATCTTCGTAGATATGCAGGTGGGATATTCCTTTTTTTTGCAGGAGTTTCAATGCCATTGATTCACTAAGGTTGTTTGTGGTGTGCCCCAGTTCGATTGAGAAGGAAAACGATAAGGATTCATTTGTGTAAATAATACCTCCCGCTCCCCTAAGGGTGGGTTGTTCTTGTGCAACGCCATTGAAAAAAGCCTAAGGATGGTCAGTCAGAATGGGGGTAATGGGTCTGGGGGGCTCTGGGGAAGGGGAGGGGGATTGTGGAAAAGAGGAAAGAATGGCAAGGGATTGTGCGGTGCAGATGGAAGGAGGGGGGGGAGTTTTTCCTTGAAGAGAGAGTGGTTCCAGGTAAGCCATATGCCCCAGGTTGCAATGGGAGGGAGGGATTTGAAGTTCAAGACTATTGGAGAAGAAAACCAGTCTTTCAGTTCTGCTTCAATTGTGGCTCCGAAAAGGGTGTAGGCTTTGGCCTGTGGCCTTGTTTAGCTCCTTCCAGACCTTCTTTGTATAAGTGCAGTCAGAGGTGTTGATTAGATTCATCATCTGACTTGCAGAGGCTACATCGACCATATCTTGTAAAATTCCTTCTCTGGAGTTTGTCCCAAGTGGGGTATTTATTAAGTAACATGAGCTACATGAAAATTTTTGCCTTTGTTGGACATTTTAGCTTCCAGAGGGCTTTTCCCCACCAGGGAGGGGGTACCTCTCTATGTTCCATGGGCAGAACCTTGTAACCCCATTTTGGTCTGTAAATGTCGGCTGGATTTGGGGAGACCATATAAGTTTGTCTTCTTGATTGGAGAGGCGGACCATGGAGCAACGAAGTGAGGAGCATGATTACCAACTAATCCTAGGTATTGTGCCTTTAGCTATCTGCCTACCCAAATAAGGTTTAGGTAATAGAATCCTTGATTATTCATTTCGTTCATGAGCTGTTCATGAAGGACATGCTTGTTTTCACATCCAATCTTGGGGTCCCTTCCAATGAGAAGATTTTGCCCATTTCCTATCTTCTAGATGAGGAACTTCCCAATCAGGGGGAAATCTTTTTGAACCACTTTCCAAACGATAGAACCATTTTGGAAGCTTTTATTTGGGTTTCTTATCCAGTCGCCTCGTGATTCTCAAGGGAAGTATTTTTCATGGAGGACTCTAGGCCAGAGTCCATTTCCTGTACCAGACTCAACACGTTTTTGGCAGTAAGGGCATGAGAGAAAAGATCTATATTTTTTTGTCCCAAGCCTCCCACCTCCTTTGGGGATGAGATTTTCTTCCAGGACGCAAGAACTAGTGAGGATTGAGAGTTGGAGCTTGACCAAAGGAATCTGAAGGAGAGCTGGTGGATTTTATTGAGTATTTCTTTCGGGACCCAGGTGAGGGTGATCCAATAAATTGGGATGGCTTCAAAAATTGGCTTCAATAACACCAATTTGCTTTCCCTGGAGAGCCATCTATTACACCATGTATTTATTTTTTTTCTCAATTTTTGCCACCAACCACAACCATTCTCTTTTGACGTATCCATTTGCTTTTAGGTGAGAGCCCAAATATTTGAATCCCGAGTCTAGGGACAGGTGGGCGATTCCAAGGATCTGTGTGGCTTGTTGTTGGGATTCTTTAGACATTCCCCAAGAGAAGAAAGATGATTTCTCCCCATTGTTTTTCATTCCAGTTGCTTTGCAGAACAAATCAAGTAGGGACCGGAGGTGCTGAATAAACCTCAAATTTCTTTGACATAAAATGAGAATGTCATCTACAAAGAGGAGATGTGTAAGGGAGAAGTGAGGGCTTACTAGAATTCCTTTGAGATTGCCCAATTCAATCGCCTTATGCAAAAGTCTATTGAGGCCTTTTGCTACAAGAAGAAAGAGCATAGGTGAAAGAGGGTAGCCGAGACGAAATACTCTTTTTGGCTTGAAGAAGGGGGAAGTCGAGCCATGAGAAAGGAAAAAGAAGATGTATTGTTGCAACTCATGATCTAGGAGATAAAGGAGTTGTTAAAACCTACTTGAATGAGGAGAAGCTTTATGTACAACCAACTTTCCCTATGAAAGGCTTTTGAGATGTCCACTTTGAGGGTGACTGAATTCTGTTTGATTGCGTGAATGGAATGTAATCCCTTCCGAGTGCGGCCAATTGCTTCGTGAATTTGTCGACCTTTTAGAAAGCCAAATTGTTTGTGGGAGATGTTTTCTGAGTGGAAGTCCAACAATCTTCGAGAAATGAGTTTTGTGATGATTTTATATATGCTATTTCAAAGGGAAATAGGCCCAAATTGATCGAAGGATCTAGGGTTGTCTATGTGAGGGATGAGAGCAATGAAGGTGGCATTGAAAGCAGGAAAAATCTGTCAAGTAGTTCTTGAGTATTCCACCAGTCCTACTAAGTCTCCTCTTACAAAGTCAAAGCGTTTTCGGTAGAATTCCGTTGGAAGTTCGTCAGGCCCTGGGCTTTTTTCCTTTTGAAAGCTTTGTAGGGTGGTTTGTAGTTCCTCCTGGTGATTTCATCCATTGGTTGATTGTTGTCTTCCTGATCATAGAATTTGGGGAGAAGGTAAGCGACTTTTAGGATTGCATCTATAGAGGCCCTGTTTTCCTCTTTGAAGAGGGATTTGAAGTGCTGGGTCCCTGCTGCTACAATATCTCGAAAAGATGTTGCTGGGGTTTCATTTGGTTTGTCGATGGACCAAATCGTGTTTATGGCTTTCCTCCTATTTGCAAAATTGTGAAAAAATTGTGTTTTCATCTTTGGCTTGGAGCCAGAGGGCTTTGCTTTTGAGTCGCCATTCCTTCTCCCTATCAAGGAGGTTGTTTTTGCGGGCCGGTTCTAGCTGTTTGAACATTGCTCTGATCTGCTATCATGGTTGGGCTTGTTTCAGAGTCATGCTAAGCTTGGATTTTCCTTTTAATCTCAAGGAGGGATTCAAAGTCTTTTTTTCTTCTTTTCTTTGCCCCAATTTTGTGCAATCTTGTTTACCCTCTTTATGTTTTCCAAAAACTGGAGGGGAGGGGATTTAGGTAGAGCGGGGTTAAAGGGTGGCCAAGATTCTTTAAGGAGAGATAGGAAGAGGGGATCCTCAAGCCAAAAGGTGTTGAGTTTAAAGGGGGTGGGGGGGTTTAGGAGATGAGGGGGCGAGTTAAAAGAGAATGGGACAATGGTTCGAATCACCTCCCAAGGAGACCCATTGGCCCGTTCAGAGGGGGGATTCCAGGAGGGATTAAGATTTTAGAAAATGATCCAATCTTTTTGCTATGCGAGCTTCTCTCGATTGTAGTTTTGCCAAGTTTGTAAGAGTTTTGGGGGTATTAGATATAAAAAACCAACTTCTTCCAAAGCCTGTATAAGGAAATTTGCAATATCATCCATTTGCACTATGGGTCTTGAATCTTGATATCTGATAGGCTCCGAGCATGAAGTTTATATCACCTCCAATTATTGTGTCCCAACTTTAGGAGCATGGATTGGAGAGACTTAGCCCAAAACTGTTTTCGGTCTCTCGAGAATGGGACATAACAGTTTATGATGTGTAATCCATGTCAAGGTCTGAAGAGAGTACACCATGAGAAGTGATCTTTGGGCCCAGGAAGTGGCTATGGTGAGGGTATCCTTGCGCCAACCTATGATAAGTCCTCCAAAACGGTTGAGAGCATCATCTGTTGAGAAATCCTATCCTGGGAGGATGGGGGAGAGAGTGTTGATTTCTTTTTCACTTTTTAGCATTGTTTGTTGAAGTAAGATTACTGAGGTTTGGTGTAGGTCCACCACCTTTTGATGGCCAATTTTCTTGAGGGATTGGCCAAAGGCCAAAATCCCTACAATTGAGAGAGAGGATGATCATTTGTGAGGGGCCATTGGGGAAATTGCTCTAAGGGCCCCTAGGAGAGGTCGTTGCTTTTTTGTGCGAACTTCTGAATTTGCTTGCTTTGGTGCAAGGGAGAGGTAGGGTTTTTTGCCTTGCGGTGAGGGTTTATGATCCTGGTCCGGGAGCAGGCCTAGTCCATCCTTGATACCCAAAGACAAGGAGGGGAGGG
>JASDQU010880879.1:39024-49861 GCA_032191745.1 Picea mariana
CTATAGTTGGAGCACCAAATTCTAATTTGTTCCCGGAGGTATCGGAGATGATTTCATAAATTAATAGAGGGGAATTTTTCTTAGTGATTATTCACCTTTCAAATTGGAAACCCAGACTTTCCTTTTGCTTTTACAACGGCTATCAACCTCTCCATCGGATCTAGATCTTCAGCTTCTTCTCGATCTGTCTCGTCATCAGAATGATTCTCCTGAAACTTTGATTCCAACGCCTCCAATCTTCTCTTTCTTAATATATGTAATTATGTATCATAAAGTAACTCCATAGATAATAAAGAGAAGAAACAACACTGACTCTCTTCATTTACGTCTTCTCCTTCTTTCTTTGCTTACCTGCGTGGGGTGCTGCCACTTTGAATTATCCCATCTCCGCTTCCCCCGCCTATGTGCCTACTCTATCTCTGGTGATTCAACTCGGTTCATTGGCACTGAATCTTTATAAGTGTCTGAAATGGGATCTCCAATGAAGAATGGATCCGAAACAAGAAAGGTAGAGACAGAAGTGAAAGCAGTTCACCCCGATATATTCTATGATATTCTAGCTCAAGATGACAGATAGATCAACCCAAATTGTGATTAATCCGTAATATATCCCCCAAAAATGGTAGTCGATCCGATCACCTTACAAAAGCAAGTCGACTTTGCGCCTTGACCTGGATGAAATTCATTCAATATTATGTACTACGCATGTTACTATACATATATATTGGTTTCAATGCGCGCTTCTAAATAGGATATGAATTATTGGCCCAAATATATATTCACTCAAATGAAAGTGTGCTTGGCTTCTTCCTATGATGCCTTTACCTTCACTACGGGATAAACTCCTTGATACGCCTGAATACTCTGCCACTGAGACTCGGTAAACTAGGTAAGTTGAATCTATGACTGTGGGTGATGAGTGCAGATCTTTCACCATGCGAAAGGAGGCTGGGGGCTGTGGTTTTTTACCCTCTCTCCTACCAAACTCTCCAACCCCGCCTTTCTCCCAACCAACACTTTATCAAGATGTAATGCACTCGACTCTGAATTCTTTATAGAAAAATATGGCTATCACTCAAGCTCATTTCATTATCAGGTATGTTTCAACATGGAAATAGCAGATCTAAGCTTGAACTAGATTCCTTAAGTCGTTTGAACCAATATGTATGGAAAGCGATTTTAAGAATTCGCACTGGTTCTCATTGCAACCATTGAGGTAGGTGAGACAAGGGTTTGGGTTGGCATAATAAATCTACAGTTGGACCTCCCTTTAGAATCGATCTATCTCCGGATATAGAATTGGTTGGGATTCGGGTTCACCGGACCAAACATCTCACTTCCACATGGGTATGGGTAGGACCCTCCTTCGAAGGAAAGAAATTCATTTCTTGATGGCGGTGAACATGACCTACTTATTTCGGTAAACAGGAGTTTGAGTGGAGCTAAATAGAACTTTGTGCTTCCCCAGCACCATTAGGCTCGGATACGGTTATCCCTTTTGTCGGATAGGCTCGACAAAAGGGAGAAGCATATATGAAAGGAGAGATAAGTAAGTAAGTTAGTAAGTCGAGTAAGATCTAGGATTTACTGGAACTAGGATCTACTAGATCTAGATCGCAAGCACGACAGAGGAATAGAGTTTTGGTTAGGGTGCCAGTAAAATCAATCTATCCAGACTTATGCGACTAGTGAGTTGGAAGAGCACCTGAAAAGAAATCTCGGTTCCTTCATTCACTCCGGTGACACGCACCTATCCATCACCATCCTAGCATGGCACGAGGGTGGTTAGAAAAACGTAAATCTGGGAAAACCAGAGTGAACCCAACGAGATATCGTTACTACATACATGATACCCAGGGAAAAGGAGAGACTCTGGCACGAAAAAAAAAGCCACTTCAATAAACAATTACACTACCCCTTCTCGCCCTATCACCTGCCACACCACAGGGAATAGAAGAACTACACCTTATTTATCGCCCTAGCGGAGAGGCACGACCAATCGGAACAGGGATTAACCAGAGGATTTATAATGAATCGCCCGATGTAGCGGAGCGAGCCCATGTGGGGTGGATGGGGCGCTAAAAGGGAGGGAGGGTGAGAGTTTAAACCAGCCAAGGAGGAAAGGCCTCTTATCTTCTTGATCATTCAAGCCAGCTAATGAAGGTATATTAGGTAATCAAAGGTTAGGTCACCATAGGTAGATTGGTTAAACATATCTACAAGGAGGGTAGTTGAGTTAAGGCTTTTGTGATGAATTCGTTAAGGTGGGGGTATTTTTACTTATTCTAAGAATGTGGGGGTACTTACTTACTTTTTTTTAATATATATGTGTGTTTTTGCTTAACTATAATTATCTAAGTGAATGTTGTTTGTGTTAAATTATTATATTTGAGCGATTTCACAAACATTTAATTGGTTTAGTATATTTTATGAAATAAATGGTCTTGTTGATTGGATTGAACTCATGCAAGAATTACTTTAGGAGTGAAAATTATTGTCATTAGTGCATGTATGAGTCCTGTATGTGTTAGCTACACATGCATGCCTTGCACATGTACACTAGTTTGTATAAGTGTTTTAAATTGATGATGTTGATTATTTGATATGGATGTATGAATCATATGTCGTTACTCTTGTATTGTAAATTACTCTAACTTCAAGACGATGTTTTTTGAAGGGTGGGTGTATGTAACAACCCAAATAGATTATTTTTTATCATATTTTTAATTTAAATTTAATTAATTATTAAAATATATTAAATGAGACATTTTATTATTTTATTGTTAAAAGGTGGGTGAAACAATTAATGGGGGGATAACGTTGTTGGAGAATTAATGGGGGGATAAGGTTGTTGGGAAATTAAGGAGGGGGGTTGAGAGAGGAGGATAAGGAAGAGAGGAGGGGACTTGGAAAGGGGGGTCTCATGTTGGATTGGAAATTTTTGCAAGTGGTGAAGGAGGAGGAGGAGGAGATTTGGGAGAATAGATCATTTTGGAAACTCTCACAGGGCACTGTTGTTGCTGGGAACTTTAGGCTCGGGGGCGAGGAAACCGCAAGGATTCTTGGAGCTAGGGAGTCAGAGAGGTTCTTCCTAGTTGTATGAGAGGTTAATATTCAGCTTGGGCAGTTGGGCAAGATCATCAACAACCAGGAAAGGGGCCAAATCAACTAATCTACAGGTTGAGGTATACTTTATGCATTCTACTAGTGATCTTTTGTCATTATATTGTTGTTGATCATCATGTTGTTATTATACTGTTAGTATGATGTTGTTATTAGCTTGTTGTTGATTATAATGTTGTTGATTATTATGATGGTATAAAGAAAATCATGGAAGGAAAAAGTGAACTAAATTGAATTTAAGGTCTTACACAAAGGAAGAGAATAAAATCACATATGACGAAAAATGGATTTGCAAATTTTTATGGAAATAATTTAACCATTGAAAGAAAACAAAGTAAAAAAATAAATTTGAAGAATAATTTGCACCTCTCGAAAGATTCGATCCATATTAACATTTGATAAATCAAAGGTTAAAATAGACTTGATTAAAATATTTGATAAATCAAAAATTAAGATGAACTAGGTTAAAATGAACCTATACTAATAATAAACATAACAATGCAATGAATTATTTAAAAGTAGAAACAATATATACTATTGTTTTAAATAATATTGTCTTCCTAATTTATAGTGACCATTCTTATATCTTGTAATAAACATAACAATGAAACAAATTGTGTAAAAGTGGAAACAATATATATTGTTTTTTTTAATAATATTGTCTACCTAATTATGAAACAAATTGTGTAAAAGTGGAAACAATATATATTGTTATTTTTTAATAATATTGTTTATCTAATTTATAGTGATAGTTTTTATTTCCCACTGGAAATGGTCTTCATAATATATTATATAATTATGTCAAAGTGGCAATGATCTTCATAATATATTATGTCAAAAGGGGCAATGGTCATGGGTTTATAGAGACACCATGGTCTTGAGTTTATAGAGATAAATGTTAATTATAATTATATTAGTTAAAATAAAAATTATAGTATTGATTTTTTATATTTGAATGATATAATTGAAATTATAATTTTTTAATAGCAAGGAAGATTTTAGTAAAGTTTATCTAAATTTTATATGGAAATTTTGTTAGACTTTCTCAAAGTCTATCAACAAAATTATTTTTGACTATCCAAATTTAATTTTCTTTTATAGCAATATATTCAACTTCATAGCATGCATAATGCCTTTTTCCACAAAATAGTTCTCTGTAACTTCTAGGTCAGTTACTTGGTCTTAATTCTTGCAATGATACCTACCCAGTTACTTGGTCTTAATTCTTTCAATGATAGTTGTTGGGTCTTAATTTTTGCTGTGATAACTGATCAAAGTCTAACAACAAAATTATTTTAAACTCTCCATGTAATTTAAATTTATGTTGTAGCAATATATTCAACTTCATAGCATGCATAATGTGTTTTTCGACACAATAGTTCTTAGTAACTTATACTTTACTTACATATATGTTTTCAAATAGTTTCATCATCAACAAAAACCACTTAATAAGATGAAAATGTATAGAATTTAGAATTTCATCAAATTTTGTAAAATTGACGAATCAAACAATATAAATATCAAATATTTGATGCTAATGGTCAATAAATACAATCGGAATTGTGTAAGAGCACTGAGACTGACTATGTGAGTGAATCTTGTAAGCACAATGAGAATGACTATGTGAGTGGATCTGAGAAATGTTTCACTGTTGTACGTCAAAAGCACACTTCAAAATCGAAATATAAATTTAAATCTTCATAGAGACCAAAGAACATGAATCTTCAGATTAGTACTCCCGCAACATAGAGTCGGGATTTGAGCAGAGGATCGCAGAATGAGTAGGGTTCCGAGAAAAACTACTGTGCCACTTATCCCACGCCAGTGTTCGAATAGCTGGGTAAGGCGATTGCATGGCGCTGTGCTGGACAACCATCGAAAATTGCAATGGAGGGCAAACAATGTGGGGCCAAATACGGTTGGTGGGAGAGAATATTGTTGGGATTAGAGGAAGACACATGTTTGACACCCTGTATTAACTCCCTCTGTCCCAAAAAAAAACCTAGTCTCCATGGTTGAATATATTGTTATGAAAACCAATTATCCAAAGATGTAGAAGACACATTTTCAACATATAATGTTGCAATACTTCCTCACTTCGTGGATGGTATGGGTGATAAACTGTAGTTCCAAGGACACTAGGCTCAAACTCCTAGAGTAATAAAAGTGATTTACTTGAGTAATTCTTTTAGCAAAAGTAAATCCAAGAGTAGAAGGTTTTTGACAATTTCCATATGTCTACACACATAGACCCTTGTGGAAATACATGTATGATGCTACCACTAACATCAACACAGAGGAGGCATTTTTTTATCATTAATACATGTATAAACTATGTGTTCTCTAGCTACGCACACATATCCTACACATGTACATTAGTACAATTAATTAATGTATTAATTATTAAACTAGATTATTAACCATTTAATTGAATGGTTTAATAACCATGTAAATTATATTGCATACAAAAATATCTAGTAGCATTAAATATCATATTTGACATTTATTGATGGTTGGTATGATGAATTAAATGAGTATGGTAGGTTGTCATGTACATTTTGGGGAAAATTGTCAAATTACATTTATAAGCTAGCTAGAGAAAAAAAGCTTTGCATTTTATTTAATTTTATTTTTTGCAAGTCATTTATATTTTAGTTTTATTTTAACTTTTCCCAAAAATCTACATAAGGGAGGTTTATAGATAATAATCAGGGTGGTTTAATAGACTTGGGGAAGGGGGTATCGAAAGTTGATAAATAGGAATAGAAAGTGGTGATGAGGGGAGGAGGTTGAGAGGTTGGATTGTTATTGGAAGAATTATTCATTGTGGAAATATTGGTTAGAGCATATGTGCATTTTTATTCTTGGAGTCATGGGCATGGAGGGCCAAGAGACTAAAAGGTTTCTTGGAGCTAGGAAGTCGGTTAGGCACCTAGTTGGTTGGGAGGATAGTTATTTTGTTTCACTCTGGGAAAGTGGGAAAACAATGCTTGGAAGCATATTCTTACTACTAGCAGGACTGCATTGCAATTGATCAACTTCAACAAACCAGGAAGGTATTTTGTTAGTACGTATTTTTTATGTTTCTTCTATTCCATTTAAAGAGAAAATTTGTTACATCATATATTTTAATGCATGTGTATAAGTTAGAAAATGTTATTTTATAGCATCTCATGGAGAGGAGCTACATTTGATATCAAAGGGAAGGATCGAACGCTAGGGCCAAAATGGACATCATATTTGTGTGGACTACTCTAAGAAAATAGTAAAGTGTTTCATAGTGCAACAAATATTTCCTAAAGTGATGATGTTCCCTGAACCGGTCCTGAGAGTTACAAAACATGAAATTTAGGGTAGGAAGTGTGCATAGATAAATTTAACGCCTATGGCTTGAAGTTACTTAAACTCAAAGTAAATATTTACATATTACAATGTAAATCATCTCTTATAATAAAGCACGAGACATATTCCTTTAGGAGACGATATAACCAACTCATCAAATATTGATATGGTAGAAGGATCACAAAAAAAATTTATAACTCCATAGAGGAAGCACATTTTACTTTTTACGGGGACTTTCCTACTAAAACACCCCACTTCATTTCCTTTTCACATATATACACAATAATTGTTGTGTGTTCCAAACAACAAAGTATGTGTGAAAATTTGTTCTAGGATTGAACCACATGTAGAACTATTGCTCCCTGTTGCCAATTACATTAGAGTAGATATTGGTATGAAAAATATAGGGCTTTCCAAAAGGGTTTTCCAAAAGGGTTTCCCAAGAATTATATTCAATTTCATCATAGTTAGATCCTTGGAAATAAAGTTGTAAATTATATAGTACTATTATCATAATACTATACTATACAACAATAAATGTGTTGATATTTTAAATGGGAAAATATGAAATGGTATTCCAAGTTGAATTTGTTTAACTTACATAGAAGAAAGTGATGGTGCCAATCTATTTTATGTTGTTTTATAATCCCAACACCTAGGTATCTTATTATCTAGTGATTTACTTGTTATAAATCAAATTAGCATCTCACAAAACAAAATACACTTGGTGGAATAATCAACTCAAATAAATAGCAAAAACAATACTAGAAACAAAATCGCATACACATTGCACAAATATATTTTTCCCATCAACTAAGCTTATCATTCAGTTAACTTAAAATCTTACAACAACTCCCTTACTATGAAAATGGACCATAGAGAAAATATAGAAAACTTTAGACATCACTTGAAAGCCCTAACATCTCCTGGTCTACTGTACAACCCTAAACTTTGATGTTTTTTGAGATGTACTTGCATTTACTTAAGAAAACATGCATATACACACTTGTCTCCACTAAAACCCACCTACATGAACATTCATATTGTATGGAAACCTTTGTACAATGTGAACCTATTTTTGTGACTTCAATCTACTTGAACTCTTTGTGGATGCTCCTATTCTCTCTTCTCCCCAACCTATATTGATATCTAGATGAAATTACTTCCCCACCTATTCAATATCTCCTTGACCAAAAGTCCTTCTATGCTCTCTATGTCAAAACAATCAACCTACCTCCTTTACCTTAGCCTTTCTTTTATAATCTTGAGTTATGACCACCCTAATATCCAAAGTGATTGATTGCTGAGATTAAATATAATCCCACTTGATATCAATGGATACTTGATTTAATTCACTAATGCTAATAACTTTATCATTTCATTAAATAAACTCAACTAATTAAAAAAATCACTTTACATTAACAATTCCTTTAATTAAAGTAAACTGTTAAGGTTGAAGGCTTCCTTGGATGACTTCCCCACTTCTAGACACATAGACTTATGTGGAATTACCCATCTGATGCTATAAACATCGAAACTCTCTCTTCGTAAGGAATGTATTTTGTACCACTCAAAATTTGTCCCTGAAGAACAAAAACTTCCCTTTAACCAAGGGTTTGGTCAAAATATCTGCAACCTACTCATCTATGGAAACATATTGAAGCTTGATTTCTCGCTTTAGGATCCTATCTTGGATGAAATGATATATGATCTCAATATACTTGGATCTATCATGGAATACTAGATTCTCAGAGAGTTTGATACAACTATGATTATCACAGTATATCACAATGGGATCCAACTCTTGATCAAATAAAACTGCAAGTAATTTGTGAAGTCAAATGGCTTCATAAATATCCATACTCACCATCATGTACTCTACCTCTGCTAAACCGAGTGCTACCAAATTTTTCTTCCTGTTGAACCATGTAATCACTGTTGATCCTAAGATGAAGCAACACTCTGAGGTACTATTTCTATCTACTACACTCCCAGCCCAATCTAAATCTGAATATCCCTACAACCTCACTCTATCACCTCCATTATGCCTCAACCCATACTCCATTGTACCTCTCAAGTAACCGAGCATATGTTTCACTGCAATCAAATGCACCTACCTCACCTCCACCATGAACTGACTGGAGGTGTTCATAGCAAAACATATATCTTTCCCGATGTTGACCAAATACATTAAGGACCCTATCAATGGCATGTATACCCTAGTATTCACCAATTATGAATATGAAGTGACAACCTTCTTTAGGTTGGTAACCATAGGTGTAGTCGTTGGTCTTCAGTCCTCCATCCTAAATCTCCTCCAGATATCCATCGTGGACTTCCCTTGACCAATGAAGATATCTCCCGATATCTTCCATACCTCTAACCTCGAGAAATAATGCATCAAGCAAATTTCCTTCATCTCGAGCTCTCTAAACAAAGGGTGTTATCAAAACAATGAGTCATGTAATTAGTTTTTCTTTCAAATTTTGGAGCTAGGAAATAAATGCATATATCCTTATATATTTATTATGGACTTAACTATCTATTAGTAATTTTTATTATGAACTTATCTAACCATTACAATTTTTCATTTGTGAACTTAACTAACCATTAAAAATTTATATTCTCTCGACCGATTGAAAAATATGGTGACGAATGGTTTTGCGAAATCTTTAGTTATGAAAAAGATTTAATTTGACTTGAAGAAGAAAAGGAAAAGAACAAAATCACATGTGATAACAAATGGCTTTGCAAATTCACATCGAAATAATTTAACGATGGGAAGAAAACAACATAAAAGAATAAACTTGAGGAAAGGTTTTCACCACGAGAGATTCGATCCCTTTCGGCACTTGATATATCTGGGGTTAAGATGGATCTATGCTGGTCTATTTTCAAACAATTCTTAGACTTATGTCTTGTTGTGCCGAGAGGCTCTCTACAACCAAGTATGGGGGATAAGTTGTCACATTAGGATGATGTTAGATTTCAAAGATTTCAAAATTTTTAATTTGGCTTAATTAAAAAAGTCGACTCAATTAATAAAACAAAAATTACACACGCTATTATATATGCACATATAAATAATCAAATTCAACCAATAAATTCAAAAAGATCTACTAAGAATATCATACTAAGGAAATTGTGAATAGTAGACTAAGGAAATTGGGAACATGCACAGGTAACCAAGGGAATGGATCAACACATGAGCGAAAGATTTTAGGTATGTTGAGAGACTCAATTGAATTTATGAGTATCACTTTCAAATTCTATTGTTTTCTTCCCTTCCACAAGACTTTGTAAAGCCATTCATTATGATATGTGATTACCACTGTATGTCATTGACCCTCTTTTCATAACATGTTATATATAAACCTTTACAATATACAAAAGATATGGATTCCCTATTATGTATCAATGAACATTGTTATATTTCAAAGTCTTGGTGTAATGAACACTAATTGTTTTTAAAGTTTCACATAGTTTGTTTCGCACACTTAAATAATGATAACTACATAGTGGGTGATGAATTGTAAACATCTTTAAAAGTGATTGCATTAAGTATTTGGAGAAAACAATTACATTTGTGCTATATTTAAAGGTAATTTGTTCAACAAGAATGTTGAAAACTCCAAACTATCTCCAAAAAGGGATCAAGTTGAATTATATTTATAAGGTATTTTTTCAAAAAAGAATGTCTCGAACTATCTTGAAGAAATGGTCAAAGTTGAGTTGTATTTAAAAAATAAGATGTTAAGCAATTATAAAAATTGGATCGTATCTAAAAGTAACATGTCAATTAAGAATGTTGAAAACACCCAACTATCTTTTAAAAGTGGTCAAAGTTGAATTGTAAACATCTCTAAAAGTGATCTCAATAAGTATTTGGAGAAAACAATTAAATTTGTGCTATATTTAAAAGTAACTTCTTAAACAAGAATGTTGAAAACATCAAACTATCTTGAAAAAATGGTCAAAGTTAAACTATACTTAAAAAGAAACTTTTCAAACAAGCATGTTAACATCCTCAAACTATCTTGAAGAAATGGTCAAAGTTTAATTGAATTAAAAAAGTAACATGTTAAGCAATAATAAAAGTCAGACTATATGCAAAAGTAACATATCAATCAAGAATATTGAAAACACCCAACTATCTTTAAAAAAAGTCAAAGTTAGAATTGTATTTTAGAAAAAACTTATCAAAAAAATATGAAATATGTTAAGGTAACCTAACTATCTTGAGAAATTGGTCAAAGTTGAATTGAATTTAAAAGATAAAGTGTTAACTAAGAATGAAAATTGGAAGATGTTTAAAAGTAACATTTGGAAGAAGAATGTTGAAAGCAATCACCTATCTTAGATAAAAGGTCAA